>JZLH01S0618802.1:17797-28533 GCA_001188425.1 Eucidaris tribuloides
TTGATTGATTGATTGATTGATTGATTGATTGATTGATTGATTGATTGATTGATTGATTCGATTGAACAATGATCATTGAACATTTTTAGACGTCATTTATAACAGTATTTTTGTCATTATGATTTTTGTAAGAAATACATAAACCGATTGATTCATTGATTCATTCATTCATTCACTCGATTGAATTGATTGATAGAGATAGCTAGATATATAATAAAGATGCATTACATTTACTGATGTATTCGTATAAACACGTACGACTAAGGCGAATCTCTAGAGCGATAGAAAACGAAGAATTATATGGTCAAGTCATCATAATATCCCAGTTATGAAATTTCTACATTTTGATTGACAGCTGGCTTCAAATCACAGCCACATGTGGCATATACTTCTTTTTTCCCTCCTTTTTTTTATCGCAACCGACGGACGGCACTTGCACCGGCTAACACCTCGGTGACACCTCTGCGCACCACCTACAAAATGTGAGCGCACCTTTCCCCCTCAAACCCCTCGTTCCAAAATCCGTGACAAGAAGGGCCCTCGGAGCGAGCTTTTTTCATCAATTACGTACATTTTTACTCTATGGCGTCCCCAACGCGAAAAGAGCCTACGGTCGGGTGCCGAGAAAGAGAGAGAGAGAAAAAAAAACGCGATGTAGGCCTTTAAACTCAGCATGCTCGGATCATCATTCTAATTTATAGGTGACGGTTGCCCGACTTGAGTTTTCTGTCATTTATTTGTGCTAATCCGTTCTATTTATTTCCACGTGTGGTACAGGTGTCGGGCATAATTAATTTAACGGTGCTTTTCTCGAAATTGATGTAAACATTAACGCCATAATGGACGGCCTTTTGCCGCGCTAAATAGCGGTTTCATTCATAAGTTATACCCATAATAAGACGTGACCGAGGCAATTTTGCGTGCTCTGATTACATTGATGTAGATTTATGACGCCTCATTCTAAATTTAATTATTGGAAACGTTTTGAATTATTGTTGTTATTATTATTATTGTTAAGTGTTATTATTATTAGTATTATTAGTAGTAGTATTACTATTATTATTATTATTATTATTATTATTATTATTATTATTATTATTATTATTATTATTATTATTATTATTATTATTATTATTATCATTATTATTATTATTATTATTATCATCATCATCGTTATTATTATTATTATTATTATTATTATTATTATTATTATTATTATTATTATTATCATTATTATTATTATTATCATCATCATCATCATCATCATCGTTATTATTATTATTATTATTATCATCATCATCAACATCATTATCATTATTTTCATTATAAGCATCACCCTTATCTAGAGGTTACGCTGTTAGTTATAATCCCTGAAAGCAACAGGGTAAAGACGAACAATCTATGCATAAGGAATAAGTTTCGACTAAATTACAAATTTAATGCTTCGTCGAGTGAATTTCATGATGCTTCGAATGAATTTCACTTCTTTTATGTAAAAAATAAACCCTGTTCATTTTGTTCGTTCTTTGATGATATAGTAGTCAGTTGTTGTTGTTGTCGTTATTATTATTGTTGTTGTTGTTGCTGCTGTTGCTGTATATAACTTTTGGCAGGGAATTGAGCCTACCCACTATTAAACAATGTCTTTAAATAATGGGTAAAATTCATCAAGAAGTAAATGACCCAATTTTATTACATTATTGAGGTTTTTTTCACGTTTCCAAGAGAATGGTTGATGGAGACACAGGACGTAGAGAACTTGAAAGAAAAAAAATGCGTCGAGAATTAGTTCCATATCGGCACACCCTGCTTATACGTTCGTCTATATTTCTCTGTCCAGATTTTCACCTTCCATGATAATGAATTGTCTGTTTTCCCATTCTCTTTGTCCTAATGAAGTAAATACTACAAAGACATGGGGTGATTAAATAAAATATAGAACTGTATGTGATAATTATCATTTCGTCACCCCAAACTAGAGGAATTACGTCTGTCATATTCACCATAATTTTTGGCTATAGATGTCGATGTTCATCATTTCATATTCAATTTTTTTCTCTCCTTCTTCTTTTTGGCAAATTGTACGACTTACATCATTTTGGCCTTCGTGAATTCCATACAAATGGAATGAGTTCTTCTTCTCTGTCTCATAAACTCCTTCTCGAAAACAGAATTACTCTCGAACAGAAGAGCCTAATGCAAGTCAAAAGGCATCGTTGAATTACGACAACCGGGCTCTGAAGAAGTTCCACAAACGGCGGGTCGCCGTAACACTATCCCCGCACCGAGGCCGAGTCGGCCAGCGCCGGTCAAATAACGCGATAAATCAGTAAATCATAATGCAACGGTAACCAAGATATTGGAGACGGAAAGGATCGCGATAAAAGTCAACGAGTTGAATTGGAAAATGGTGTAATTTATATCCGTTGTACAAATGTTATGAGGGCTGAAAGACCATCGAGAAAGCGCGCCAGATAAAATGTTTGTGCGTCTCCGCTCATTATTATGACCGCTAAGAGGAGTGGATGGGGTTTTTATGCATACGCGGGGCGCAGCTCGGCGGCGTTTTGTTACCCGTATTATGATAGACTGGATTCTAATATGATACCGATATTTGGGTGAATTTTTTTCTTAAGACTTCATTACATTTAGTTTGGAAGAAAATACAAAAGAATATCAAGAGTATGGTAGCACTGGGAGATAAGGTTTTAAAATGTCTGAGACACGAAAAAAATATTTACCGCATCATTTGTACGGATGGAAAAATCATGCTCTTGCCTCTTCATTAATTCATGAATAAATTGAAGTCAGTGAAGCGTGTAAACATTGCAATTACTCGACATGAGACACGAAATAAAACGAGAAGTGAACAGTGACGTTGTGAATGTGAAAGTAAAAATGTGGAATTCCAAATTTTACATTTGAAATAGAATGACCTTATTATTGTTAATTTGCGGATCATCTGTAAATAAGAACAAAACGTTTGCAAATTAAAATTAATACTTGGGATGAGATACGAAATGAAACGAGACGTGAACAGTGACGTAGTGAATGTGAAAGTATAACTAATGGAATTCCAAATTTAAACATTTAATGTAAACTGAACTTACTATTGTTAATTTGTGGATCATCTGTAAAGAAAAACACAATGCTTCCAAAAAAGAACTATAATATTCGACATGAGACACGAAATGAAACGAGAAGTGAACGGTGACGTTGTAAATATAAAAATGTGGAATTTCTAATTTTACATTTAATGTAAACTGAACTTGCTAATTGTTCATTTGCGGATCATCTGTAAATAAAAACAATTACGTTTGCAAATTAGAATTAATACTATAGACATAAGACACGAAATGACACGAAAAGTGAACAGTGACAATGTGGGGAAAATGTGGAATTCCAAAGTTAAAATTCGATGTAAACTGAACTTATTGTTCATTTGCGGATCACCTGTAAATAGAAACAAACGCTTCCAAATAAGAATTATAATACTCGACATCAGACACGTAATAAAACGAAAAGCGAACTGTGACATTGTGGGGGAAATACAAATATGACATTTTCCTTACATTCCCCCCCCCCCCCCAGTTTTTACATTTAATGTAAACTGAAATTACTAATTGTTAATTTGAGGATGACCTGTAAATAAAAACAAAACGTTTGCATAAAGATGACAACCAAAAAAATATGAATGTTCATTACGTAGTCAAAATAGTAAAGTTACTCACCCTCCATTTGTGTGTCATCCTGAGTGCCAGTCTATAGCGGATCTCTCGAGAAAAAAACGCCACGTTTATTTTCGCCTTCAGGTCGGCTTTGACGGCGTGATAATCCTTCTCCAGCGAAGAAAAGGCGGGAAAGGGAAGATACAAAATGTGATGGGGGTCGCCATCTTGGATTAAGGACATCCGCGCGGTCAAACGACGTCAAATTAGGGCTATACACAATATGGACCCGCTGGAGACTAAGTACGAGATATCCCGGTCTGGGGTCTATGGAGAATGCGTCTTATATCAAAATCAACGGGTTGAAATACATACACGCACAACAATCGTCTGCCTTGTTGTGCAGCACCCGCGCGCGCCAAAATCGTGCGTCGTGATATCGGGCATCTCGCGAAAAGGAGTGATACTCGCGACTTTTTGGCGATGACGATGATGATACATCCAGCGATTGAATCCAAGCTATGGTCTATTTCTCATCAACACCATGCAGACGATAGGGTCTCGAACATCCTGCCATCCGGCAAGCAAGCACATCTCGAAATGAAGCCGCTCCAAGTCTAAATCGGACCTTAATACCCCAAGAAACGAAGCTGCCTGTTTATTTGCCTGTTTGTTGTTTTAGTTATTATATGAGACGGTCAGGAGAGGTATTCCCCTATCTCAACCGATATGTGTATATAAAAAAAAAACTTGCTAAGACGACGAAAAAAATGTGCAAATAACGTTGTGTTAGCTTAAGCCATGGAGTCATCCGCTTTTCTCGCGCCGAAGCCGTATAAATCACAACGCTAAATATTTTCTCTCAAAATATACCGTGGTACACCTAGAACATCGACTTACCGATGCCTGTCTCCGCGGCACCCGCGCTGAAACAAAACATTGGCCGCTGAGTCGAGAGGGCCTTGTGCTAATAATGCTCTCTAGTCAAGCATTAAATATTAGGTCAGGTAATATTATCATTATTTCATTTGTACAGGGATAGGGTGTAGTGTTGTTGTTATTGTGAGAGGTTTGGTTTGTCGATCATTCATATTTTTCTTACTGGCTGCGACTTTTTTTTCTCCACCTCCTGCTCTTCACATAACTCGGACACCTTGGCCCGGGCAACGCAAGGGGGTTATAGACGGTGGAGAAACAGTGATGTCTCGACTGTTAAATCAACAGCGAAGTCGTTTACACACTAGATGTAATGTTTCCGTCGCAATATGACTAGGCTTCCACAGCCAGTCTGTAGTTGCTTGACTTCAGTGAACATGTTGGAGCAGAGTTTCTGAGTTTCGTGCACTGCCCATCATCAGGCGAAGAACACAACACGACACAACACAACTACACCATGCACACCGGTTCAGCGTTATACAGCGATGAAGTGTACTCAAAGCCGTTTCTCCTTGTACATTATATCGGTGCGATCGAATTGATTTTGATAATTACATTTTCATATGATTACATTCATCATTTAAGTATTGAATCAAAATAAAAACATTTGTATCCTTTAGGTATAAGTGTCTTGAAAACATATTTTTGTTTACGACTTACTTCAGACAAACTCATCATTGTGTAAATTGGCATCAACGTTGATTACACTGGATGGAAAAGAAAAAAAGAAACAAAATTATGCGTACAAACCCGGACACAATATTGTTATTGCAATCATTGTTTGTGAAGTTTATTTGCAAAAACACACTTTTTATGGATAAAATGACACTACATTGAAATGAGAAGTTTATTTGCAAAAACATAATTTTTATGGATAAAATGACACTTCGTTGAAGTGATGTTTGATATTTCCTACATTTACAACACATAATTTCTACATTGTTTTGCTGTATTGATTCATGTATTTCGTTTAAAACTTGTAAGGACTAAAAAAAAACAAATAGTATATTGTTTGATGATGTCAGTAAAATTCTGTTTAAATTAAACATATAATTGAACTAGATTGAATAACACTTCATTGATACACACATACATGTACATGTATATACAGACAGACACACACATACAACATGCTCATCTCACACCAAATCGCGCCCATATACATACACTCACACAAAACAACACACGCACACACACGCGCGCACACACACACACGCACACACACACGCACACACACACACACATACACACACACACACACACACACACACACACACACACACACGCATTTTATTTTCCCTTCTTTTCTTTTTTTTTTCATTTTCTGAGGCTGCTTACCCTTGAAGCTAATTGCTTACGCTAGCAGTCTCCTGTACCACAAATCAGCATCATGAATGAATAGTTATTTTTGCTTCTCTGAAATTTATCTTTCGTACTGACTAATGTTGTAAATACACATGTGCCTCGTCATTTATTTGTATTCTACCTTTAAGTTATATTTGTTATATTGAATTATATACATTTATATAATATATATTGTTATATTGTAATCTGTACATTTATGTATTATAATTTGATTTGATATGATTTACAGAAATAAAGTTCAATTCAATTGATAGGGCGGCACCATGGTAAAATCTTATAGGGGCGACGGTATCTTCACGACCAAACCATATCCGTTTGAAGGCAAAGTTCACTTTGAGGTCAAGTTGGTTTTAATAAAAGTAGAACAATGATAGAAACATATTAATTAAAGTTTGGCGAAAATCCACCAAAGAATAACATAGTTATGAGGTTTCAAAGTTTTAAATTTGTGACGTCACAAACGAGCAGCTCCCCATATGTCATGTGATATAAATTCCATAAAATTGCGGTTTTCTCAGAAATTTGAAAATGATTTTACCTGTGCATTCAACATATTATCAGAAATAGTATACATGCTTCTATGAAAAAAACCCATTCAGTTATCATGAACTATTAAAAAATGGTAATTGATGGAATTAATATTACATTACATATTGGGAGCTGCTCGCACGTGACGTCACAAATTGAAAACTTTGAAACCTCATAAGTCTGTTATTCTTTGGTGGATTTTCGCCAAACATTCATTAATATCTTTCTCTCATTGTTCTGCTTTTATTAAAACCAACTTGATGTCAGGGTGAGCCTTGCCTTTAAAGTGATAGGCTAACATTGTGCAGCTTCAATTTAAAAAATTGTCAAACTTTGATACCTGAGCTACATAGTAGTGTTCAAGTGGACAAATAAACACCCTAGAACACAAAAGTTTGGAAAGTTACACTGCCAATGGCAAGTTATGCATGAATAAACAATTAAAACTCGGGGTGAGTTTTAATAGCCTAGGTGTACACACAGTAAGTCTATGGGAGGAAATGGGCAAGTGAATCTGGTCAACTTACAATTTTCACTTTTTTAAAGCACTAAATAATCATTTTGAAATACAATTTTTTCAGGGCTTTATTTTTAGACCTCGTCAAAGACACTGGTAGCATGGGGAATCATGTGGCTCAGATGTTTTTAACTGTGGTAAATGTTAGCCAATACCTTTAAACTTGTAAATTTGTGACGTCACATGCGAGCAGCTCCCCATATGTCATATGATATAAATTCCATAAAAATGACGTTTTCTCAGGAATTTAAGAATGATTGTACCTGTGCATTCAATATATTATCAGAAACATTATTTCATACAGGCTTCTATGAAAAAAATTAAATTATTACGAACCATTAAAAAATGTCAATTCATAGAAATTATATCACATGACATATGGGGAGCTGCTCGCATACATGTATGACGTCACAAAATGAAAACTTACTCTGTTATTCTTTGGTGGATAATCCCCAAACTTTCATTAATACGTTTCTATCGTTTTCTGCTTTTATTAAATCCAACTTGAAGTCAGGGTGACCTTTGCCTTTAAGACCAAACAGCGATGCGACAAGAAAGAAATAGAGCTTCTCAAATCCACCGGTAACTAATTTCATAGCCACATCTTCTGCATTCACAGCCAAAATCTTAGGGGTGAAATTTTCCAAAAATATTACGCCCCCTTCCCCCCAGACGCCACCCCTGGTTGGCAATTGTTTTAATTTCTTAGTGTGGACGAGCATGTAGCTTAGATTTTTTTCTACCGGAAACATTTTCACCGGCATTTTCAACTATGCCTTTAAAGGTAAATGGCATGCATGGGGTTAGTCCTCAACTTGGGGTAAAACTATTCTGGAATCAAGTAAAATGTGCAAGGATTCTACTACGAAAATTTGGTGGTCAAAAGTTGACTCGTTCTAAAATCACTTACATCTGAATGCCTTGTGACAGACAAATCTGTTGTGTAGGGTTCTATGGAATGTATTTTTATCGTGGCTCGAGAGAAACAAAATGTTGGTATGTTCATGCTTGATTTGGCATAAATTAAACAAATTCAAGATAAAACCTTCCAGTTCCAGCCAGACGATACACTCCAACTGGTGTATATTCATTGATATAACTTTCAACCAGTTTAGTTTTGGGGATTTTTTGTTATTTGAAAGCTTTATGCCCCAAAGTCATAACCCTGCAATAATAGATTCTGAATGTCTGTAGTTTTTTTTTATTATTTAATGAAAAATCTCGTGTGAACACCCCCAAAATTTTACATTATACCATCTTAAGGGTTAACAAAGGATTTAAGGTTATCATGTTGTTATACCTCATCTGAAAAGAGCAGACTCGGCTCTTTCAGATGAGGTATAACCCATATAACTTTTTTTTTGTCTTTGATTTTTTTTAATTAATTAATGAAAAATGTCGGGGGGACCCCCGACATTTTTGACCATATTTCACCATTACAGCATCCAAGAGGGTTAAAAATGTTATATGAGTAATACCTCATCTGAAAGAGCTGCGTCTGCTTTCAGATGAGGTATAACACATGTAACCTTAAAGCCTTTTCAACCCTTTAGATGCTATAATGTAAATTTTGGGGGTGTTCCCACGAGATTTTTCATTAATTAATAAAAAAAAAACTAAAGACATTCAGAATCTCAGGGTTATGACATTGGGCATAAAGCTTTTCAAATACAAAAAATCCCCAAAACTAAAACGTGGGCTTTAAAGAGGTACGTTTTTTTCTCCCAAATTATGTCACTGCCCTTTAAGATTCGATTGAATAATTGTAATACATCACAGTTGTGCTCTCTATTGGGTTTAAAACACATAGCAAGTGGGAGGAACGTAGGAACCCATCTTTCATTCCGTGCTAGTATCTCTGGGGAATCTGTTTACCTTTTAATGATTGAGAAACAAAATCTTTTGACAATAATATTCGGCGGGGCGAAATGGACACATCGTTTCCACCCGACATTGTTTAACGTTTGTTCCAATAATATTTATTAACGTTTACTCCGGATCTTGCTCAAGTATTATAAACGATCACGTGATAAATGACGACCGGGCGAAACGTTTTGATTTGTTTTAATTCCTTCGTTATACATATATGACAGAAAGCGTAAGCAAAGAGGGAGATTTAGAGTCTTCTGAGGCAAAGACCCGGCGAACAATTTTCATTTTCGAGTTTGATTCCGAGATGATGTGGAGGAGAACGCGCGACCTCCAGAGGTCATCTGGGGTCAGGAGTGTGTGTCACTGATGACGTATCGATTTGGTTGTTTGTAAGATGTCTTCTGACATGTGCAGATTCAGACATGTCAGAAAACCATGGGTGGGTTTGTTGCGACTTATTTTTTCTTAGTGCAATGAAACGAGTAATATATGAGATATAGGTCTACGTAATCGATATATACTGTAGCTTGTGATATTGAGTGTGATTATTGAAATCAGCATGATCAGTAGCTGGACCCACTCCAAGTATTTCTTTCGGTCGCATAAGACAAAACGATCCCAAAGCAGTTGTTTACTTCTGAACTCGAGACTCAAATTCGGATTTCAGCACTGATGTTTTTGATCCAAACAACTCCAACTCTTGCATCCAAGATATACAACCTCTCCTTTCAAGCTCTCCTCCTCCTCATCTCCTCCTCTTCTTGTTCTTCTTCGTGTTCTTCTTCTTCTCCTCCTCTTCTTGTTCTTGTTCTTCTTCTTCTTCTCCTTCTTCTTCTTCTTTTCTTCCCTCCTCCTCCTTCTTCTTCCTAACCCTCTTTCTCATAGTTTTCGTCTTAGTATGCGTTCTCCTCCTATTCGTCGTCGTCGTCCTCCTCCTCCTCCTCCTCCTCCTCCTCCTCTTCCCTTCCCCTTCTTTTTCTTCTCATTTTTCTTCTTCGTTTTCATTTCGTCCTATTTACATATCGTCTCCTGGCACTTGTAACCCTTCTCAATTTCCTATTTCTTTCTTCTCATTTCCTCCTTATTCATTCAGCTTCCCTTCTTCGTGTTCCTCTTCTACGTATTCTCTTCTCCTTCTTCTTTCTCTCCCTCTGCTTTTCTTCTATGTCTTCACTTTTCTTTATATTCTTCTTCCATCTTCTGTTTTTTCTCAGCATAAATCCCGATTCTTTTCGTATCGTTTCCTCACCATCCTCTTTCTAAATTTTCTCGCTCATCCATGCGTTATGGCTACCTTTTCATTCCCTTGAAACATACGCTTTCATTTCTGTTCTTCAATTATTTGCGGACGCCGTTTTTCCGCATCATTCTTCTTACTGCGGGAAATACAAGAAGAAGACATACGGCTGCCAGGCAATCCCTGGCCAATCGCGCAAACGAACTAAAGCACTGGACAGAAACCGGCGCGCATATATTTGCTGTTGAGATTCAGAGGCAGAAGTCAAAGAGTCCGCAGACGATGATCCCGTCATACTGCAATTTTATTTGTGTCACTTTACTTTCGTTTAAGATTGTAAACAATCTAAGGTGGTCGTCTGCGCTCAAGTCTTTAACGTAGCTCTCGAGAAATTTCGACGCATTGTTGTATAATTGTCATTGTTTCATTTCATAAATCGTTCCGGCAAGTTTGCCTCGGGGTCTGAGGTGTTGGTTGATAGTTAATTGGCCGATGTCTCAGAAATTGGTTTGTTAATTGCCTGACTTGTCGTTTGCAAGCTGATCCGATGTCGTGAAACGAAGTCCACCACTTATTTTCGTGGCAGTTGATCCGTTGCCATGGGTAACGGATT
>JZLH01S0618808.1:40732-51417 GCA_001188425.1 Eucidaris tribuloides
AAAATGAGAGGCTTTACAAAAAATCAGATCCAAGACTTCATGAGACATCTCATTTGCGGATACATCTTGGCCCGTATCTTTGGTTGCCCGAAGAGTAGGTGGATCGATCCTCTAGATGATACACAGCTGGTCATCATCAACTCTTGCCTCAGTCAAGATCAGGTTTGTTAATGTTTGTGTAATTTTTGATGATGGTGGCTTGACTAGACTTCTTGGTACGGTCTTTAAAATCCTGGTAAAAGTCATGAAATGAAATAAAATCATACATCAAACGTAAGCAAAGTTCTAAAATATTCAGATATAAAAAAAATCACAGCTTAAAAATTCAAATGTTTTTATATAAATCACAATTTAAGACTGTTATGATAGAAAATATGTCCAAATTATTACATTTACAAAAGATGGTTAGTACATTAAAATGTATTCCAAAGTTGAATGTAAATGAAAGCACTTCCAAACAATTTTCATAGATAAATGCACAAAGAGCCTGATCAGTAAGGATAAAATACGGGTGCAACTGTATGAAATTTACCTAAAAGGTTGTTGCATTTAATTTTGGACATTATGCTGGATCCAACTCGTTCTTCTTTACAATAACATGCTAAAACGGTTTGTTGAATGATAACTTACGCAGAATGGCATGTGGGACTGTTGCTCGCATATAGACACAAACCAAGTCGATGTGTATTCTTAGAGATGACCTGAAATAGTATAGTAACACGAGTGATGACGATCATTGATTATATTGTTAATTTGGTTGATGGAAATATATGGCGATGTTACATAAATTTCCTGAAAAAAATTGTAGCATGCTCACATTAGAATATTGCATTAATTTCTAGATCGACAGTTCGTGTACTGTTATATTGTCTGGGAAATTATGGCGGCAACTTTCAGTATCGGCATTGCGTATGTCTTTGAGATTCCAGGACTGTCTCGATATCTTCGGATGTCCTGCGAATCGGGACTCGTCAACATTTCGCGCCGACGATATTGCGCCTGTCGTATATGGACAGTCGTATACTAACGGAATTTTGGGTTACGGTCGCCTTTTTACTGTCAATAACCCCAATAATGTCTAATTTGCGGCGCTGATTGCGCCGGTATGTTACCAGTTTAAGGGCGTACTGCACACTATCGTGACAAAATATTCGAGGCTCCCTGGTCTTAATTCTGGGCAATTCGGGCAAAATGTGTTCGATTGTCTTGCCGAACATTTGAATTAATATTCAAATTATTTATCTTTATCTGCAAGATAAAAACTTTTTTTTTTCTTTTGGGGGCGATAAAGTGCGCCGGATTTGCACGGTCGCATCAAGGCTCCTGGAATTCGTGCAACGTGACGCTGCGCGCGGTGCTTTTTTTACATTGCGAGAACCATGATCGAGGTAAATTTTGCAATTCCTAGGCAAGAGGGACGCTGTGAAGCAAACCACCCGAAAATTCGGGGTTTGGAGATAGGGGTAAGTAATTTTTTATTATTTTTGTTCTTACTAGAGTAAGGACTTGAATCGACGGTCGCCAAGATCTGACCACTGGAATAAATATATTTTTTGCATTTGTGAAAACTTATTACATGTCATCGTAATTCACATGATTAACACACTCTTCTACTGATAACATGCCACAAAACATTGCAAATTTTCCTTTTAATGTCGATTTTTTGTCCGAAATTGCGATGTCGCCGCGTATTTTTTAGAAAATGCGCATGCTTAGCACCTGTGCTTAAAGCAGAGGGGGTTCACAAAACTCCGTTTGGGGGGGGTTTTAAAAAAACGAAAATTCAACGAAATGTGACGCGGTTTTTTAATACCGCTATCACAAACATGCTTATCATGCCACCGGTTTTGGCTGGTAGAAAAACAGCGGTTGCATCCGCGTCAGGATTCTCTGCTGCCATTCGCGATGCGGTACCGCTTTTATCATCGACCCGAGCTGGTGCAAACAGCATCGGAGAGCGCTGGGATCGCGCCTGTGACGGCGTCCGTGTAATGCGGTTTGCCTTGAATTTCCGCTGTGGTGCGGTGCCGGCGCACGCGCGTGCGCAGTACATAGAGTTTGTAACTAGGGTCGCCTTGCGGGCATCAGGCGATTTTGGGGCACAATATACGTTCGCATCGAGTTTCTTTTGATACTTATCCAGTTTCGAAGTTTATTTCCAGATGGGCTGTGAAGGTGTAAGATATCTACTTTATTTACATCATGTATTATTTATAAGGGTATAGAAAGAAAGCTATTATGCAAAGTGCTTAAGTGGTGAATTCATTGGTACTTTACTTATGCGTAGATGATCTTAGTGATTTTTATTCCAAACAGGGCATGCCGCCAATGTTAGGAGAAATAAGGGGCTCATTTTTTCTGCGTTGGTGTGGATGAGTGTCTGCCTTGCGTGGGTAGATGGTTCAATAGCAGCCAGCATTAGCAGGAAATAAAATCATGCAAAAAGTTGGCAACCAATGCAATGGCAATGCCAGCCCGTGACCGAGACCGAGTGGCCAGCAATGCCAGTGCAGCCAGCGCAGCAGCGCCAGTTAAAAATCAATTGGAAATACAGCCAAAATGATGGTTAAAAATCTTATTTAATCAGGCAGTGTATTTTCTGTTGTCTTTCCCAACACTAAATAGGTTTTCTATGCGTATTCATTAGAAGACAAAAAGTTTTTCATATTCATGGCAGTTCATAATCACAACTCAACCACTTGGTAGAGTTTCCTATGCACTTTACACACGAGCGTACTTGCATGCAGATTGACTACGAGTGCGAGTTTAAAAGGATTTCATTCATGTATGGGCAGGCATGCCCTGCCACCGTTATCTTGTCCCAGAAGAGAATGAAATAAAGAATATGTCCAAGGGTAAAGACATGTAACTTACATATCTAAGCCACAAATAGGCAGCTCGACTGTAACCTCAAAAACACAACGTAGTCGTAGCTCACTTGTTTTCCGGAAGCTGCTGAAAGAATGAAGTCGGATTTATTCGAATTGAACTGACCCTGGTAATTGGATATCCGGGGCAAGATTGTGTTATTTACATCGGCTTATTTATGATCGTTTCCTGGTAACTCAAATTTCATTTCATTGCCTTGTAAACGCTGTCTTTCCTTACAATCGAGTTTATATAACATGTAACTGGATTTTTCATGAAAGTTTAATCCCAATATTGTGCCTTGTTACAAATTACGTAGTAGATCGATTGCGGGTTTGATTTGGTAAACATAACCGGGTTGTCATGACAATAAACATTGTCCGAGCGATGTCGCAATATGGCTGTTCCCGCTGGAGTGAAATTTGATGATGGGAGTGGACATTTTGTCTCCAATTGCTTTCCAGTTCGAAATATATTTGGAGCATCAGAGAATGGTATGTATGCTGTACGATATTGACTTAATAAACTGACTAATCATAGCCGTTAAATTCACCGTGAAATCGAAATTACAATCGTTGGAAAGTGTCTGACAAAAAACGTAAACAGAACGTATGACTGACGTCGCCTTTGTCTTTGCCTCAATCCCCTGGCCTGGCGGCTCGCTCGCCCATGGATATCATTCAATTCTTGCCGAAGTCCGGACTGCTGGTCGAGACCTGCGGCCCTGTTCCAGCCTGCAGAGTCGGAAGCTAGACCATTTCTTGGCCCGTATATGACGATGTGCAACTAGTTTCATAGCAAACTCACTAAATATTGTAACCCCATAGATCTAGGCCAGAATTCACAAGAGCTAATGTTGGATTGTTGTTTGCTACCAAACCAATTCAAGACAGTCCAAGGCCTCTTTGGGTGGGCCGAAGTAGCTGAGCGCTTGCTATTTTTTTTCTTTCTGTGTTTTCCAGATAAAGATAATGTGTTGTGATGTGACGTGTAACTGTCATTTACTCTATCTAGCTGAGTGTCGTTCATGTTTGTCAATTTGTTAACATGGTTAATCATCGATCTGGCTGCATTTAAGTTTTCCAGATCTGTTTTTCATCTTTGCATTTATATAAATTTCAATTTGGCAAATTATTTTCACTGCAATTCAATTTAATTTTGTTTTCCTTCAACACCTATTCCAGGTCTAATTTCATTGTTTAGTGAACTGTTTTTATTGTCATCATTTTCCTGTAATGATATTGCGGAATGATATTATGATTATCATCATTGTATAATTCTTTTATGATGAATAGATCTATTGTTATCATTATTAAGTTGTATTATTTATTCAATGTTTCATTTCATGATTACATTATTATTATTATTATTATTATTACTACTACTACTACATGTACTACAACTACTACTACTACTAGTATTAGTATTATTATTATTATTATTATTATTATTATTATTATTATTATTATTATTATTGGTTTGATAATACACTGCCATCCTCATTTTTGACCGTGCTTCCCATAGTTTTTAGAGAGTAGTGGATTACTTGCAGTCCTGAAGCACCCTCAAGAAGGAAGATGGTGGGGTATTGTAGTCGTACCTACATATTTTCTGCACACCAAATAAACAGTTAACAATGTTCGCTAAAAAGTTATTAAACAATGTTTTATTATTATTATTATTGTTATTATAAGGTGGTATATTGTAGACGTGAAACCGAGGGTGTAGATTGTAGAAGATGAAGTTGAGTAAACCAAAAACACTCCAAACTCAAACATAACTCAGGAGACACAAATAAAAGGAACTTAACTCGACGAAATCTGGTAGTGCTCTGATTTAATAAAATCCACCAAGGGCTGCCTCGCCCAAATCAAGGAAACATAATTTACATAATACATATTAAAATATTCAAATGAATAACTAAAATGGAAGACTCTAATAAAATGTACGAACCCAATTCAAATCATAAACCAATCAGAAGAAGAAGGGGATCAGATGATCAAAAAGCTGGGTGATTATTTGTAATAATGAATGTTGAACATGGTAATCAGGTGTGGGGATGTAATGAATGAACAAACCTGGATGGAATACATGTAGGAATGAAGGTGACAGGGAAGTAGGACAGAGTGTCGATGAGATGGATAGCAACAGTCACAAACATCTACTAACTGAACTGAACTGAATTACAAAGAACCTAGAAGAAAGGTATAAGGCAAACAAAGAAAACACAACTGACAAAATAACCATCCTACATAAACTTCCCGCTTCCAAAAAATTGTCCTCAATTTTTAAAATAACAGAAATTGACATTTAAAAATACACTTCAGAATTTGCCCTACCAGTTTTGTTTCATTTATACACTATATACATCAAATAAAAATATATGGGTCACTGAGATTTCTTAAGTATAAAACAATTAAATGACATATGACCAAAAATGATTACCATAAACTGGTTACTTTTTTTGGTAAAAATTTAATAAAATTGTTAAAATTGTAAATATAAAATTTGTTTGTGTAACTCAAGTTGAGAGCAGCTTTTGAAGAAAAAAAATCCAATACAAAAATGAAAGTGATAAATAATGAACCTTACAAATCATTGTTGGCCACATTTTATAATTACACATTGAACAACTAAACTAACATAACCATATACTCAGTGCCTTACAAAATTTGAAACTAATATGAGAGCACTACTTAGACTAAAGAATATTGGAAAAAGGAAACCAGATAATGGGTATGGATGTACTTATCAAATTTTGTGCCAGGGATCTTAAATTGAAATGATTTATAGAAAACTGTTCCAAAATATTCTTCATATAAATATAAATAATTGTTTCAAACAATCCACAGGCACTGCATTAATTTGTTTTAGAATTATTTATTATTATTATTATTTATTATCATTATTATTTTATTTGGCATTGTTCAACATACAATAAAAGACAATTTTTTTCATCAGAAGTAAACTCATATTCACTTGCTGGTGCGTCAGTGATGCCAGGGTAAGGAAAAAAGTGAACTTAATTGCTGTGACCCTCAGGTTTTCCAACCCAAGCTGATTATGCACACCAGCAAATAAATGAAACAAGAACACATTGTTTCTCATGGAATGACACATATTCTGAGGAATAAGAATGCAAGAAAATTTTATGACAAAATATCATTTGTACTATGTTTTTAAAGATAAGTTTGTTGTGTTACTAGACTCAGTTGCACAAAAACAAGTTGATAAAACTGCGCACTAGTGCATTGGCTAAGTAACTTGCTATGAAATGATTTCAGTTTTTGAGAAATTGATGAAAAATTAGAAAGTTGGGGGGGGGGGAGAGGGGATTATTTTGCCAAATAAAAACTGACAAGAATCTGCACTACCATCAGACAATGCAGACCTTAAAGTTTGTTGATCTACACATTCTGGGCTGACACTGCTTGATTGGTTAATATTAATCTTTTCCCATAGTGCATCACGAGAAATTGACTAATTACTAGTGTCCATAGATGGCGCTATGTACAGTATTTTGAGTCCACGTTGTTGTTGCTGTGAAGCGCTTTGTTAAAAACCATCCACTTTTTTTCAATGTCCTTGTTTTGAACAGTTTTAAAAATCTATGTTTTGCTGGTTGTTTAAGTTTCAGCCGGTTTTCTGTGATTCATTTTTTCCCGTCCACACAGCTGGAGCATGGTTAGTAGCCCACAGAGCCGAACAGATCAAACAGTTGACAGTAGTCAAGGCAGAACCCAAAACCTACGCCCAGCTGAAGTATGAACGCAAACAGAAGGAGAAGCAGGAGCGACTGGCCAATGAGGGCAGTCTTCAGGAGGAGGAGGATAGCGTCACACCGGGCACACTGGATGGCTTCTTCTTAGTAAGCACAATTTTAAATCCAGTAAAAAATAAATTCTTGACTATGGGAAATACTACCAGGTCAAGTTGACACAGCATCCAGGTAGATACATGTATCTATACCTCTTGTTGTTGTTTGCAAAAGTTGTCAATTGGTGTCACTAACACTTTAACCAAGTAGATTGTCAACACGTGTGCAGGACCGTCAAAATGAAAACATCCTTGCTAGAAGAAAAATATGTTGTACGTATAATTACCAGTGCCCAAGGTTTGTTACATATTTAATGAACTGTCAGTAGATGTTCATATAATGTATTGTTTTCTGGGTCATAATATACAGGGTTGCAAATTAAGTTATTATGATATAGTAAACAAAGAATTTTGTGTATGATTAGATTGGAAGTTATTTTGGCAGGGTTGGCACATTTCCCACTTTTTGTCATATTTTCCGGACACTTTCCGATATGAAATTGCCTCCTCATGTACAAAGTCAATGGGAGAAATTTATATTTCCCGGACAATTGGGCGGGAAATAAGATTCTTACTGGGAAATATGCCAACCCTGGATTTTGGTGTCAAATAATTTCCCTCACTGTGAATGTCATGAAATCATGTCTGAAAATCATCTTCTCAGATTTACAAAATTCTGAAAATATTACAAAACAGAAAATAAATCATGAGCTTTGTGATAGTAAAATACATATTGAAAACTGAAAGATTTTAACACCAAGTTGAATAAATACATGAATTGTTTTTGTCCATTTTGCTTATTTTGATAGAAACCGCTTGTAAGACTTTAGAATAAGAGGTGGTCAAGTCACACATCCCTTCCTGAATAATTAAAATCATCCCTCTCTGTCTTTGACTGATGTAAGTTATGACTTATGATCTATCAAGGTGAAATCCAAGTAACAATCCGTCGGTATAGAACCAGAAAGGTGCTGTTGCTCTACATACAGTACAGAGCAATCGTGCCTTTCTGGTTCTGTACCAATGAAACAATAATTAAATCATTTCATTTGGATTTGATTTCTGTCTTCTTACAGTTGAAGCACTGTTGTGTTGAGGACCCGACTGATGTGTGTTCGGTGAACATCGCCGGTCAGAACTTGGCCGAGGTGAAGGAGGAGGACTTTGAACTGTTTATAAATGTGGCCTACATCAATGCTGGTGAAAATTTATTGCCGTTTGGTAAGATGTCTTGTCAATTCACATATTTCAGATTCATTCTTGAGAAGAATAGATGTGACTTGTACACATGCACTGATGTGACCAAGTCAAGCAAGTGTTCATTGAGATTCTTGACTGAGTGGAATAATGCTCTCTTTGCATGATTTAACGTAAAACATGAGACATAATTTGTTTTCAAACGTGCAAAGCAGGTAATTATTTTTCTTTGTCGGCCTGACATTCCATCAAACATGTGCCTGTTATTTTATGACTACGTGTATTAATTGCACCAAAAAAAAGATTGGGTTAAATCATGCAATAGTCCACCTATAAATGTAGTGTACATTAGGACCCAAGAAATATCAAATGTCCAATATTTACATTGAAACAAAAAACAGTGATAATCTGTCAAATCAAATGGAAAGTGACAAGTGTCCACCACTCAACTTATAATATTTAGGATGATGTAAGTTTTGAATATTAATGTTATTAACCATATTTGAATGTTCATTTGTCTTTGTGTTTTAAATTTGAATGTTTTCCTTATAATGGCATGCATCTCATGTTATCACTCTGATGATGGATTCTACCATTTGTGTGAAAAAAGTAGATCAATCAGTAGATTTTCCTCTATTTCTCTTTCAGAAAAGTTCAACTACTTTCCCATTGTTAGAGAATTAGAGTTACCACTAAATGGTCTCAGAGGTATCCAGCTAGATTATCTTCATTTTCCACACTTAGAGGTAAGCTAGAATTGAGTACTTTGTAAAGCAAAGCTGTTTATAAAATTGCACTACTTCATCACCATCTGATCTGTGTTGATATTACTATGTCAACTAATTAACACATTTTTTTTGCCAGCATTTGATGAGTTGATATATTAATATCTGACTAGAAATATTTGAATACAAAACGATTAATGTAATAATTTGTTGATCAAGGTTTGTAAATATTTCTTGGCTTCTCCCAAAACCAAGAGGGTAAGATTATACAGATTAGTTTCACTTCTGTTTATTCCACAAATTCTTGATCACTGTTATATGTCACATGGGCAGTGTTGGGTTGGATTGCCTGTGATTCATAATTTCAGCCCAGTACTCAGAACTTTTGCAAATGAATGTTAGAATCTGTTGCACTGTTTTGATAGTGTGTTCAGTTTTACATATATGTTGTAGGAGTAGTCTAGTGATATCCATATATGCATGTGTGTAGCCACAGAGGATTATCTAGTTTTTTTTTGGGGGGGGGGGTGGGGCAAGGGTGGGAGATGAAGCTTTTTCTCATTTGCCCTATTAACAATAGATAATCTTCTGTGCATAATCCGCCCATGCATATGTGGTGGAAGGTTGGAGAATATGTGCCACTTCAAGCATTCATATTTTGTTTTGTTATACTAAACTATTCATAGTCACAGTTGTAGTGCGGTATTATTCGTATATGCCTATGCAATTTTGTTTGTGTTGTTTTTGTCAATGTATGTCTTTCTAGATAATGAAATAAATATCTTGGAAGTGAATGTTCAATGTTGCCAAACTTTGTAGACAAGCATTTCATTGATCACTATATTTCCAATTCTTGTCATTGTTGACAGGTTTTAGATTTATCACACAACAATCTATCCAAGGATGATGTCCTCAGCCTAGGGTTACTCACAAATCTCAAAGTCCTCTATCTGACTGGGAACCAACTAAGATCCTTGCCTGTAGAGATGAGCAAACCTTATAAAGTCAAAATAAGGTGAGGTTTATTTTCATCAAATTCAGTGGATATAATTCAATTAGTCCGTAGCTGAAACAAGAAATTTATCAACTTCTACCAACCTTTATGTTTCATGCTGGCTAGCTTTTGTCCATTCCTGTGGAGTTTCTCAAACCAGCTGGATTATTTCCCCGATCGCTTGCTGAAGTTGCTGACTGCTGTTTAGAAATCACTGGAGCATATATGGGTGCCAATGTGAGGTGGAAACAGCAGCCAGCCATTTCAGCAAGCAATGAGGGAAATATCCAGTTGGCTTGAGAATTAAGCCCAAACGAGTGGATGGAAACTAGCCGGCATAACACAAAGGTTGGTAGAAGCTTAAAGTGTACCAATACTCTAAAAATTAAATTTGTGTACAACTAGAATACACTACAAATAACCACAATTCAGTTGTCTTAGCCCATGAAGTAATCCATATTTTGATAAATCAGATCATAATGTGTACAATATTCCGGCACTTGTGCTCTGTGCATATAAGTTCTGCTCCGTAAGCACCAATATCTATGCGTGCGCGTTCTGGCTATACGGGTACGTTTTGTTTAACTATCAAAGTTCAGTATCAATATTGATCAAAACACTGGGTGTGTGTGTCAATGATCAAAATGTACGCGGACAAATTATCGATAGTGTGATCGATCGATTGATAGAATCGGTTGATTGACTAGTCTATTGCAAGTCGTTTTTGTGTTAACCTACTGTTTGAAATTTACATTCAAACCCCAATAAACAAAAATCGGAGTGATCACAAGTGCTAATACTTTGCAAAGGGCATGTCACAAATATATTCTACAAAATATAGCAAACAAATTATCCAGGGTATGGTACACTTTAATTCTGTTGTGTGAGTCACCACAACTGATGAAAGTATCTTGTATCAGTCCATATCTGTGTTAGTGATGTTTTCATCATCATAATATGTGACCTGTCACCACATTTCGATCAATAAGTCGCAATGGGAGTTTTTGCGTAAATTGGTAAATTAGTTGATTTGGGTGGGAGGGGTCGATTTTCGGATTTTGGAATTTTCTGAAAGTACATACATT
>JZLH01S0618809.1:6199-22524 GCA_001188425.1 Eucidaris tribuloides
AATTCTTGAGAAAGAGAAAAAAAAAAGAAAAAAATCACTGGTATATACATGTTTTCTACCCTGCTATATTATTTTATATTCAGTAATGTTTATCAGAAGATAAAATCTTTTTTTTTTTCAAAGTAGGCCCTACAGTGATATATTTACTTCACGAAATACAGCTAAAGAATTAGGCCAGAAATAAAACTAAACAAAGAAACAACAGAATTTGGAAGCAAACCTACATGTACATATTTGAGTTGGCATGCCGGTTGCATTATACTAAAGTTCAGTCACTTAATTGGCTGCCCTGTCAATAAATTCTGCATAGAATATGAATCCTGCCATACATTAACTGCAAATTGATTAAGTGTTATCACCACTTGGCCAAACCATAGCCTTTTCCCATTCCATGGTTTCTATTTTCGCAATTTACCATTCACTCTGGTTTAGCATGGTTTTAGACAAGAAAAAAATATAATCTGAAGAGTGATACACTTAACTAGTCATATATTGTGCATACAGTTCATTAACTGACAATGCTGAAAAGCAATAATTGCCTGTCCATCTGTGTCTGTCACTCGCTTAAAACGTCATTTTTTTTTTCACGAAATCAATTAGTATGCCAATTAAGCAACGAGTGGCCTCTTTGTGGCATGCTAATTTATCTTCATGGAAAGTCTTGCTTTTTTTTCTCACACTATGGATAAATTCTCAGTTGGACGTCATGAGTGTCTCGCATGATTTGCTGGCAGACAGATTTTTGGAATGGAGGTGTAACCTTAATTATTTAATGTTCATCGGATTGGATCTTTAGGAATTAGTGTAGTGTATGTCGATGTGGCTGATGGACTATGGATTTCATTACGGAATAACTGGGATTGTGGATAAGATACTTTTTTCCATTTTAATCTTCCGAACTTTGATTGTTCTGGTTCCAAAATGCGGCTCAAAGCCTTGCTGAATAAACTCTCCTGCATCAGGTAAGATAATAGCCATATTTTCTTTTTGTCATATTTAAAGAGATAATGAAGAAAATAGGCGGTGTTGAATGTGTCTGTAATTTGCAGTAAAGTACCAATCACTATATTCAAGGAATTGTTTTCCTGGATTTACATTGCAATTTGGGTTGATTTCTACAAACAATTTGCAGATATATGTGGCAGTTTACTCCACAAAACTTTCCGAATCGGAACAAAAATACTTTGTGTATTAGTCTCTAACTAAAATTACCAATTTATAATTGAGACTTTTACTTTTTCCCCCACAGTATGTCCCATTTGAAGAAAATAACAATTTTAATGGCTCAATTTTGGTATTAGTATCATATAACTGTCCTGTGTTATTTAGTCTTCAGTGCATTTGTCTCATTTCATACTCAGAAAAGGTTTACTGATTTATTCACATTGTGCAATGCTTGGATTAAAGGAGAAAATACTATCATGTTACTTATACTGTTATGGCAAATAAATACCCAGATTCTTATGTTTGATGTGACAACAATAATAACAACAATAATGGTGTACTATGTACACAATGTCTAGACAAAAACAGTAATAATGCTTACTGTAAATGTAGCGTAGTGCATATTTTACCATGTGGGTCATGCGTGTTGTTGTTTTGACGCGGTATGGGGTTTGGACAGATTAGATTTTGCACATAACAGTATGATTACAGAGGGTTTTACAATCACTCCTCAGATTTGATGAATTAGCGGATTAGTCTGTGGCAGAAACCCGATATGATATGTGGACATCAAAAGCATTATGATGATTTCCCTTCTGTTCGACAACAACCACGAATGTAAGGTGGAATTTGGCAAGTAGGAGGGTGAAAACATGATTTGCAAGTCTGTAACATTCATAATTAATTTAGCTATATTAGGTTATATTCTGCTATGAATGTAAGCAGTTTCCTGCAAATTGATTTTACTTGGAAATTGATCTTTTTGCCAATTTTCTCGGTTTGTTTTGAAGTGTTTACTTCTGACAGAGAATGGTAAGCGTGACACAAAGCCGGCATTTTCAAGTATGCCGTTCTCTCAATCCCACCTCTCTGCTTGTCGATTTCTTCCTGTTGTTGCCACCTTTCACAGGCAAAAAAAATATACTGAAAGAAGAATTTTGCCAAATTTTCAAAAACACACACACACACACACAAATCTAATGGGTGACTTTATATTTTAAGTTTTGTTTTTTTCTGTCGTGAGTAATAGATTTTCTCAACAGTTTGATTTCAGTCATGAGGTAAAATCCAATCTCATCCTCTTGAGAATGAATTAATTGTCCTTTCTTCCCACTTGATTATGTTCGTTAATGGAAGGTTTCCACTTTCAAGTTAAATATCAACTGTAAACCCAACCTTGTGAGCTTTTAAGGAAAATATGACTGTCCAGCTTCCCGACCCCACCTCCCCTGTCATGTTATTTTATCATCAAGGTAAAAGAAATGTAGGATTTCTTTTACCATAATGTAGGAGAAAAACACTATGGTCATTGCCTGTTGTTTGTATTAGTTATGTTGCAGTACAGTATATCTAATATCTCGTGGGATTGGCACTTGAGTACATTCTTAGAATAAATTAAAGTGCATACGAGTTTGATCGGCTCTGCGGTGAATGCATGATGTTAATGATGTTGTTTTGCAGGTATTATTTATTTTGCCGTACATTGATGTTCAATGCGAATCAAGGGATTTAGATTTTCGATTTTATTGTTTGGAGTGTGCGTATTCGGTTTGAACTATTTTCACCAATGAATGCACTTGTAAAAGGTTATGTGTTGTGGAATATTACCAGTGAGATAAGTATTGTTCACAAAAAATGCCAACCAAAATAATTTTGACACATGAAGAGTTTGATCGCAAAATGGGTTAACTCCATTTTCACCAAAATTGAGATCAACACATTTACTATCTACTCAACTAGGGATAGTATGAAATTTGAAGCCAAATTGCACAAGCAAGTTCAAAATATCTCAGGTGTTACTTTTATTTTTCATAGATGTGTGTACAAACTCCAGCCAAGAAATGCATTTTTCTGCAGAGTTAATAAAGTGGAGATAACCTGTTTTGGGGATGAAACTCTTCATATGATCCGTACTTGAGCCAACAACTTCATTAACAACAACACAAACGAAAGCATAAATATGTGTGACAATGATAAATAGCACTTTGAATTAGTTTGGAAAGAAATAAATGTGGTATGACAACCACATTCATAGCATGTTTACCCCCTTCTCTTTCTGGCTTTAATACATTGAGCTGCCTCTGGAGTGTCCGCAATTTAGTTTTTATCAACTTCATGTCTCACACCATATAAACACATTAAATATACATACCCACATCAGAATGAATTGGTTGAATATTAGTGTGGCCTTTGCAACCATTGAAAGTTATTATCGCAAAGAGCATGTGTAAATTGTCACTTGAGGGCCCTTTGTGATGTTTTCAGGTACTGTAGTAGTAGTAGCTGTAGCCACACAGCATTTTGGATTTGTTTGACTAAATAGTACTGACGGTGCAATTGTCTCATAAATCAAACTACATTTAGATAGAGAATGCCCAAAGTTAGGTTAGAATGTTGTGATGTAAGTTAAAGTCTTAATGCTAAACAAAGGCAGTTACATCTCGCTCAGTACAAAAATATGAGTAAAGGTAAAGACATTCATGCATCGCAAAAGTGAATAATTCACTCTTATCTACGTTTTATATAGCCTGTAATAAGCTTTGACAGATGAATTTGATTTGTACTCAAAACCTTGTATGCAGCCAAAATTTTTGTTGACAATATGTTAATTTCCCATCTTTGTGGAATGAACTTTTGGTGTTATGACCTTTTTTTGGAGTCTATCTTGTAATTGTTATTTGTAATCAATATTGTCATTATTGTTGTGAATATGGTTATTAGTATTAAGAAAATAGATATCACAAGAAGAAGAAGGAGAAGGAGGGGAGGAGGAGGCAATAGAAGAAAAAGAAAAAAAGAAGAAGAAGAAGAAGAAATGGAAAAAATTGAAGAAGAAGAAGAATGAGATAAAAAGGGAATAGGAAAAGGAGAAGATGGAGCAGGTGGAGAAAACCGTTTAACATCTCCTAAGATCATCAAGCAATAGTATGGTTGTAGCAATAAGGAGTTATGGTACAGTAGGTCAAGTTACTTATCTCAGGAAAATAGCTCATTCGTGAACACTCTGGCAATCTAAACAAATAAGAACACTAGGGATTCACAAGAAGATGCTCCGCTAAATGCAAGTAAGCAGATTGCTCGGATAGACAACAATTCTAATTTTCCAAGTTGTAAGTTGATTCATTTTCAAGGTCATCAGTATATGCAGAAAGAAATGAAAATTAATGACCACATGCCAAAGCCTCTAACCCAGCCTCTCCACCATGCCACAAAAGTTATGTTTAGGCATATCCCATAATCCTTAGCTAAACGAGATAGATGCCCATCACGTCGCATTGTCCTGTCTCCCGTTGTTATGGTTACAATGACTAACTCCTCGTTGGAAAGACATTAAGTTTCAAAATGGCTGGTAAGAGAACGGTCCTCACACCTTAATTATTCATGTACTTTCATGACCTTATTTCATCATGTTATAGGTTGGTCTTCGTGTAATTGCGTTCCATATTTTTTCCTCCCCCATGGAGTTGATTTATCCAGCCCAGCTTAATTTTTACGATGTGATTTTGCTTGCACTATGTGTATATTGGATGCTCCCTGGCTACTGTCTGTTTTGTATATCACATCACTCATTTTATGTGATCAGACGTGATGCGGCCTGGACGAGATGCTTTATTACCTCGCGCTGACATTTGGCCCTCTGCAGTCACTTATTTTCATCGACCCGACTTAGAAGGACGCAAGTTATTTTCGGGATTTCTGTACAAAAAATACAACATATTACATCTATGTTGTATCTCAAATCTGCAAGACAGTGCTATTTTGATACACGTTTTTACGCCTACAGATGTTTCTGGCTTTCCGCTTTCAGCATTACGAAGCATGTACTGCCAAATTGTATCTATGTGTGTCGGACACAACAACCATTTCACCTTGCCGTAGCTTTCACATTCTGTTCACTTCATTTTAACCCATTGTATTTCAGATTCTGTATTTTCATCTAGACTTATACAGTGCTTATCCTGTTCGGTTTTCAGTGGGTTAACCGGCCTTCAGTCATCATTGGAATAGTGATGAATATCAATTTATTACACACATGGAGTTTAACATCATATTGGAAGTTGTGCCGAGAACAATTCTGATTGAGTTTATCTTGCAAGTGTATGAATTTCTCGATACATCCCACTGGTGCTATTGTATCAATAGCACGTGGGAACTATATTTTGTTCACCCTTTGATGTAGAGCAGTTATAGTTTGTAAACCTGAGAGCCACATTGATTTTTCTGACCTCTAAACACTGCTCGACATAGAACTTCAACAATCTTGTGGTTTAGGGTCTCCGTCTCTCTCTCAAGATGGCCTCTAGTTAATCGTGTGCATATCTCAACAGCCAGTTTAATGACACGATATGTTAAGCATCCCATATCGGCTCTCAAACGCTTATGCCAGTAATGCACATCCCCTTCCCACCCACCCCCCCCCCCAAAAAAAAACTGTTGCCCCATGACACGAATGTGACTCAATAACTTTACATCATCCACAGTCGTCGTGTCGGAGTCACAGATTCAAGTACGTGAGTGGGTGGGACCATTTCACGTCGCCCGCATCTCGGATGTATATATCGAATAATGTAATCCTATCATCTTTGGCATTCTGGATCTAATTTATAACATGAATGTCGTCTCTTTACGGAACATGCCAATATTCTCGGTGCCGTGCACATATACGACTAATACAGATAGCGATTTCACGACTGGATTGGGTACGTGTACCTGACTTTATATTCCAGTTGTGGCTTCATCATTGTACATGAACCAGATGCATGATTTCAGTCTTCTTGAGGAGGTAAAATATCAAGGTGACTGATATTTGATTTGTTACTCGATCTACTTCGCTATGCTCCATATAATCATCTGAACTTTACATTGTTGAATACATTACGTATCCCGAGTTGCTGCCACCCCAAATCAAAAAGCTGCTGAATATTTTGCACGGAAACTTGATGTTGCATTTCACTGGGTGATACATCATTGCTGCAACTTGTGGACAACACATCGCTTGGTGTGGCTTACAGCATACTTTTATTTTGCTTGGAGTATATATTTTTATTGTTATCTTCTAAACTGTGTCCCCGATCCGCCATTCTCCATGATTGCTCAGGGCATAACGCGCAGTGTCGCCTACACAACCATGGATCTCAGGTGGGCGGCCATTTTGTGCTCGCCTTCAAGAAGATTAAGGTGGGTACTATCTTGTTTCATTTTAATTGAGATTTCGATCAACAACAAAATATGCTTATCCCTGATTTATGATCGATTCTGAAAATATTTAGACCAACTGGAATAAATGTATATTCAATGTGATTAGATGAAGATTTGTGACTCTCTCTCCTACAACTTTTACAAAGGAGTATTTGTCTGTTGACGCAGAATTATATGCAAGACATCAACAGTTAGTTTCCCCCAGAATGCTATTTTTGAATACTAATGAATTGTAGAGATCAAAGTAAATTTTCTTGTGTGAGTGAGCAATCTTTGACAATATTTGCAGTTCCCCCACGTTTGTGTGGGCATCCTATTTACACAGATGCCTGCTTGCATGAAGATGAAATCATCTTGAAAATGATTTGCATTGAAAGACAGGCATGATTATTGCTGTAAGTCTTAAAGCCATATTTACTAGGTTTCAGAGAGCTTGCCACATCTAATAAACATAAATCAATCTGAAATCCTATCACATCATATATATTAAAATATTTTGACATAATATAAACAATTGGTTTATATACTCTTTCAGGTGTGTCTCATGAAAGCTAAATTTAGATCATATGTAAATATGTGGATTGAATTTCTCTTCAAAACAGCAGTAGTTTACTATTGTATCCCCTTGATTCTTGCTATGGGGGTGTGATTTCTGATGTCTAGTGCGGCTTATCAAGTGTCCATTATGAGATATCATTCAATGATGCACAGTTTGTTATGAAACATTTACAATCTTTATGTTATGCCAATAATAATGATTGCATCTAGGAGTGGCTATAAATGCCAAACATTTTATCCATTCAGGTATATTCTCAGATTATGGAAGTGGGAAGAGGATACATATAATAAATAAATATTCAAAAAATCTAGGAATCAATAAGAGATAATGTTTTATCTTGTGTGAGATATACGTCTGTGTATCTACCCTTAATTTATTGGCATGTGATAAATGCTTGCTGATTGACAGTTTCAAAATGGAGGGTATATGGAGGGAGGCACTTTTTGTTCTTGGCAAAGAAATAAAAAAGATAGTATAAATGACCCTCCCCCCCCCCCACCCACCCACCCCCAAATGTGGACTTAAATTATTTATCGTAATACACCTTAACAAAATGTTACAACACTTTCATGAACAATTCTGGTTTTTACATGTTTGTTTTTTTGTTCTTTATATATTTACCTGTAATATGTTTAGTAAACATATTTATATATATATAACTTTGTTTATTTATTCATATTATTTATTTATTTATTTATGTATTTATTTATTTGTTTATTTATTTCATGTATTTATTTCTACATTTATTTTTCATATTTTAGTATATTTATATACATGTATTCAATCATCCATTTATCTGCTGTGCATTTCCAAAGGCTAATACACAACCAAGGAAGAGAGAGAGAGAGAGAAAGAAAGAAAGAAAGAAAGATAAGAAAGACAAGGGTTTTACACATTTTTATCATGTTAAGTGAAATGCCGTTGACAATATATTTGCCATGTATCCATGGAGCACTGAAGAACATTAAAGAATTTAGATTGTCAGTAAATATGAGTGGGCGGTACAGAGTGCCATAATGGTGACATTGATGTGTTTGTACATGAAATAGAAAAAAAAACATGTACTTGTTGTTAAAATCACCTGTACTTGGTCGATATCAGTACTAGATTCTGTAGATATTTTCTTTGTCACTCGGCTTTTCAATAAGGTCAGAAGCAATTGACTGTTGCTACCAGGTGTCTGTCTGCAAAATAACATGTAAAAAACAAGATACTGAAAGAAATTTGTCAAAAGCGGTGCTTTGTAACAGTTGTTTACTGTTTTAAAATTTGCAAATTGTGAGGTATAGTTGGAATCTTTTTTATTTTTTTTTATTTGCTGACTTCAAGTTGATTATTGTAGAGTTGTCTTCAGAACAGTCATATCTGCAATTAATTCAAGCCTTTCATCCTTAAGATTTAAAGATCATATTGACGGCTTGAGACATTTACGTAATTACATGTAATTCTCTTTCACACTTTTCTTCCTTCTCCTTTTTCTTCGTATGCTTCTTTGCCTCTTCCTTCCTCTTGCTCCTCCTCCTTCTTCATCATCAACATCTTCTTCTTTTTCTTTCCTCTTCTTCTTCTTCCTTCTTCCTCTTTTTCTTCTTCTTCTTCTTCTTCTTCTTCTTCTTCTTCTTCTTCTTTTTCTTCTTTTTTTCTTCTTTTTTTCTTCTTTTTCTTCATCTTCTTCATCTTCTTTTCTTCTCCTCCTCTTTCCTTTCTTGTTTTCTTCCTTATCCCTTTCTGTCTTCTTCCTGTATTTCATTCTTATTCTGATGATTATTTCCAATCTGCCAGAGCACAAATGAGCAAAGCTTGAGTCGAAATGTATTGGAATTCTTGTTTTGACATGTTCAAATGAATGTTCAGAAATTCCCTTACATTTTAACCCTTTTGCATCCAGTACTAGGTTACATCATTGACAATCGAAATTTCATTTTGTCATAGAAAATGTACACATTAAAAACATGAATTCCATTTTGCAAAGGTGAATTCCATGAATTTTTGCATGAAAAGTAAAGAACAAAACGGATTTTCCATTTCAATTTACCGGTAAACAGAAAATCACTGTCCCTACGGAGTTAAGTGTAATTTACAGGGAAAGGCATCATATAGACTTAAAATTAAGATGTGTCAGTTTTGTTTTGTTTCTTTTGTACGTTGACGTCATCTTTGTAGTTAACAGTTATAGAGATCAGTGGGATATTTGATGATTTTTTTTGGGGGGGGGGGGGGAATGGGTGACAAGTGCACCCATTATGCATCAGTGTTCACCATAAATATATTTGCCCCAACCAGAGCATCAAAGTATGTGGTTAACAAATATTGGATATTTCATTATGTGGCTTGCAGGCCTCCTCTCTACGTGACAATTTGTTGTCGTTTAGACACGGCTTATCACTTGACATTTTCCGAGGTGATCAGAATAAGGGCTTTACACCCGTGATCAAATCTTCCTGTGGTTTTAATAAAATATGAACCTGGAAACAGTGGAAGCCCTGCCACAGCATGTTTGTTGACGTTGATGCAGTTTATATGAAGGTCATGGAGATGTCATTGTTAAAATTGTGATTATTATTGTAATTGTGTCTTAACAAACACCAGTGGGGTGGCAAAACCTTGTTGCATTTTTTTTTTTACACATCCAAAGAGATTTTATTCATAATAAAATCATACATATGAAAATAGTTTTAAGGTCAAAGAAAGCTAATTTTAGACTGCAAAGTTCTATTTGATCACAAATAAGGGAAATTATTTGTCATATTACCCAACCAAATCCTTTTGTTTTGTTGTTGTTTTTTGCAATGCTCTATAGAAAGGTCAGATCTTCTGATCTTTTTCTTTTCATGTTTTATTGATTTTCATGATTTTCAGTAACACAAGAAATCAATGATGAATTATAAAACAAAGAAAAAAGAGATAAAAAAATTAATAAATAGAAATAAAAAGTGCAGCTTTATATGATAACAATAATAGCATTACATAAAGATACATCAAATCTATATAGCAAAAAGGTAGAATATCACTTCGCCAAGAAAAAAAAAAGAAAGAAAGAAAAAAAAAACAAGCCTCCTGCACACCTTAAAAATGGGAGATTTGATTTTTTGACAAATACGAGACCCGCCCCCCTTTTTATGCCTCGGAGGCATCATGTTTTCGGGTTGTCCATCTGTCCCTTACGGGTTCTTGTTACCGCGATAACTGAAGACCCCCCCCCCCCCCCATTGGATTTTGATGTAACTAGGACCAAGTATGTACTATGAGGCACCAATTAATGAACTGATTAGATTTTGGAGCTGAAAGGTCAAAGATCACCAGGCCTAAAATATGTCTGATTTGGGCTCGTTACCGCGATTACTTGAAAACAGCTGGTCGGATTTTGATGTAACTTACGTGAAGTATGTATTATAAGGCACCAATGAACTGACTAGATTTTGGAGCTCAAAGTCAAAGGTCACCGGGCCTAAAATATGTCTGATTTTGGCTCGTTACAGCGATAACTTGAGAACAGCCAGTCAGATTTTCATGTTACTTGGGTGAAGTATGTATTATGAGGCACCAATAAAGTGATAAGATTTTGGAGTTGAAAGGTCAGATGTCAAAGGTCACAAGGCCTCATGTCTGAATTGAGCTCATTGGCGCGATAATTTAAGAACTGCTTATTGGATTTTCCTGTAACTTGGTCAAAGGTCACATGGGCTTATTCATCTCATTGGTCTTGCTACCATGGTAACTTGAAGCTTTTCAAATTACATCAACTGGATGGGAGTGACTGCGGAGGCATATCCATCGATTGCGCGCAGTCGAACTGGCTCTAGTTTCTTTTTGGAATCCACACTCAACAAGGTAGCTATTATAATAATTTTCATAACCTTTGGTCAAAATGTGCAAGCATATAAACAGACAAATGTACAGACAAACTGTCAGAGAAACAAATAGATACACAAAGCTGTATAATACTATTAGGATTTTTAAAAAAATGAATACAGTGATATAAATCTGGAAAGGTGTGTTTCACTGACATGACTGATTTTAATGGAGACTGCAGTACAGTTCGAACTCGATTAACCGGCTACGTTGGGACCAGCAGCCATCCCGATAAGTGATATGGCCGGGATAAGAGAGATAATGTATAAACACAGTATAGGGGGGAGGTACACACGCCATAAGTTGTTGTATAAACAACCCAAAGACCATGCACAAATTGCAACAGACCTCCCACATGAGACACTATATTTACTGTCCCTGATAACCAGCATGTTTCTGTGTACACTTCTGATAAAGGTGTATCAATTACACGTAATGACTGATAAGCCCATTGTCCGGATAACAGAGATCTCCATATAATCGATGGCCGTATAACCGAGGCCGAACTGTATAAACTTTGATGTGGTACAGATACAGTCATCGTATTCTTGCTCTGTCTTCTTCAGAGTACATCATTAAATAAAACAATGAGCTATATTTGGTGGATGTGGTTGTTTTTAGCACTGAATAATTGAGGAAAAACAAGTGAAATAATATTGTGTAGCCATATATCCCTCCATCTTAGCTTTTATTTAAATCTTTTCTTAGGGGCTGGTCATATGTTTTTTTGCATTCATTTGATAATTGCGTCAACTCATACATTATAGGTCAGATTTCACAATTATGCAACAAAATTCATAAGGAGTGAATTTGTTCCGACATCGTAGATGGACTTCTGTAGCTCCTCTCATCTCCAGAGAAATCAAAGAAGCTTTTCTTTTGACAGAAAACAGAAAAATAACAAGACGTTGACAATCATCAGGTATGATATAATTGGGACTCCAAATGCAGTTTTTTCTCCTCGTCTTCACGATGCCATGAATAATTTAATCTTTAGTGGAAATGTTTACCAATCCTGCTCGGAATCAAGGTGGGCAGTCGGCGCGACTCGAGAGATCTTGCAAAGGCTTGTGGGAGACGTGGGTGGAGATGAATACATTCAGAGAGAGCGAGTGAGAGAGAGTGTGTGTGTGTGTTTGTGTGTGTCACTTGTTTGTCAGTCTGTCAATTTACACAAGGGGGACACATGTGCATTCAGGTTACGCCAGGTGTCTTGTAAACAGCAACATCAGCAAACCTGAGCTAAAATCTCCCACTCAGAGCAAAGAAGAGCTAGTAACTCTTCACTATTAGTTTCTACGGAGCTCTGGTGCGGCTTTTGGTGTATACTTGCATTTGTCAAATTGTACGTTTTGTGCATTATACAGAGATAACTTAGTTTTCTTGCAAGAACCTTGAAATGATACCGTATCTTGTAATGACGTGCCACGCACAGTAGCTGTCGAGTTGTACTACCGTTCAGTGCTCTCACACGATCTCTGCCATTCTAACATAAAAGATGACAAATCGTTAGATTTGATTGGTCCCCGGCCGTTACGGATTGATCTGTTTGACAGACGGCAAAAGTGCAGAGTTGGCCCATGGCAACGAGGAGCGGGAGAAAAACGTTTTAACGGCTGCTGATCCTCCCGAATTGGATCGGTCCTCATTGCGGGGTCAGAATCCCCTTTAGAGGCTCTGTTTTTAACATTTGTTGGTACTCCCAAATGGATTGTGTAAGGCGTCGATTTCTGCGTGTGACCATCCATCATATTTTGCCTCGTGCATCTCCAACATTAGCCATTTTCGTTTGCCTCTATTTTGGTGTAATGTACGAAGGCGGTCGGTAAAAAAATCTTGACATAAATGGTGCTGAGTGTAATGGTTCCAGACGTGATCAACATTGGTGAAAATCGCAGACAAGCAAAGGAGATATGATTTGATAGACAAAGACGCCTATATCAGTATGCTTTACTGTATGGTAGCTGAATGATTTGAAGGAAGAAATTTGCACACTTCATGATAGCCGACAGTTTTGGCATTTTATAGCGGTGATACTGGGAGTTTGCTATTTATTGAAGTGATTTTGAGATTTTGTTTCAACGTGCCTTATACCAAGCTGAGCCAGAGTTCCAAAGGACGAGACCAGGACCTGCCTGTATCTTGCAATGTGCATTACCTGGATCATGGAAAAACCAGAGTGTTAAGAGGTCACAAAATCTGCGTTTGCAATCATATCACATTTTATTCTGCGGTATCCCATTAACTCGTTTGGTACCAAGCTGTAACAAACTCCATTGATATACACTGCATACTTCCTCCACCTGTGGCTTTGAGAGGATTAATTTAACCCTTCTCTAATTCCCATAGACTCAACACGGGATATATCCGGATCTGGTAGCCAGTGGGTTGACGCTTTCCTGAGATGAAATGCTAACGGTGGTCCTGCTTATACATCTCACATGCAGTACATTCATGTAGGAATGACTCAGATACGGAAACGGTTATGTAAGTTTTCTGGAAGATAAGACTCTGTGCTCTCCGATTTAGTCAGATTTACAGGATATAGTTGTTGTTGTTGTTTGAGTGGTGGACCCTCGATTGTTTTTGGAATCACGTTGATCACAGCATGCTCGACTGATACACGTCAGCTGTATTTCAACGTGTAGGCTGAAGGATAATGATACTGATGATAATGTTTCCATTGGTTCCTGAGCTTCTGTCTGTGTATTACATGGGACATTCAATCTCATCAGATAATTAATTACTTTACACTTTCCTCGGTATGGTAAACAGATTCATGTGAATGGTTTAATTACTCGCTACAAGGAATGTGTGATGAATATCAAGCAAAATCCTGCTCACGTTGGAAACATTAAATTAGTTGCTGGAATAACAATACAAAGTGCTATTATTAAATGTCCTGTTTTTATGTAATTTGAATACAATTCTTATATCCTCCAGGTATTCCTTTTTCTGAAAACAATTTATTTATAACTCTCTCCTCGTCAAAGAAACTTGAGGCATACTGTTCATTCCAGCTCTATAGCACCACTTCATTTAATTGCAATATCCATATCGAAACTCATTTATTTAACCACTTCTCGGTAATTGCTTATGCAAATTTGAGGAACTGATGAGATTTAATTAAGACTGGAAAGCACAAGAGAATGAGAGCAAGAACAGATAAATTTGAACTTGTTGAAAATGGGCTGCGAAGATACTTTTCACGCTACTGTAACATCTCTGCATTTAAACCTCACATTTGCATTCGTTTGTGAACCTGAGAATGATTTTTGCTTTCAGCGGAGATTTACGTAAATGCCAGTGAATGGCGATTCTATTTTTTTTTCTTCAGACGACAGCAATTCATGTTTTTCAGAGAGAACACTTCTACCCAGAACTAGAGAATACGCGGATTACGGATCTGAAAATTGATCATTAGTATGCAGTGTATCACTGTAATTCTGCCCTCTGCATGTGAAATACAGCTGTGTTTCGGTCATTTGTGGTTTTATTCTGCCGATGACCTCCTTGCCTAACATGGGAAAAACATGCAAATATTTTGCATTGAAACAGTGATACGCTAGTCGAGTATTTGTCACAAAGCTTTGGAGTATGAAGCCCGGTGGTGGTGATAATAGACTTGTTAGTGAGAAACAAAAAGACTAGTCTACCCACGCTTTGCGGTGTTTGTGATGGGAGAGATTCGGCGTGTGGATCACAACGGGGGTTTATCGCATACTTCTTGCTTCCCACGTAATCATTTCGTTGCTTAGGGTATAATATATTCACGCATCGCGGACGGTTTAGAGCTGATTTGACTTCTCCGTTTTTCCTCGCTGATTCTTCTATTCTTGTCGCTACTTGTTATTAATATCTTTGAGACTGATCAACAATAGCTGCCTTGTGGCACCGATAGCTCCTGTATAATGAGCCGTGTTTAAACATGCAGGCACCATGTCTAACATTAAAGGCCTACACCGACAGACGGTAACTGAGTAACAATTACTGCGCAATTTTATCAATGAAGATATCAAGATTGTAAAGGAGGAAATACAAAAGCGAGTGTTTACTTTGGTCACAGTGCGTTGGTAGAGAACGGCCCAGAAGACGATGTTTCGGAGGCTGAGCATATCAGTGCGTAACAAGGAAAGCGGGGACAATGTGGTCCCCATGCATCGGAAGCGTACTCGCAGCTTGCCCGAAAACAGCCTTGTAAGAATCAGGTAAAACACTGCATTGAATATATATGTTTGTTGTCATGAATTTGTTAACCCGTTGGAGACTAAGTACAAGTTAACTCGTGTAGGGGTCTGTGGAAAATGCATGTTATAGTGAAATCAAATCATCTTCAACGGGTTAATTTTGTGTGACATGTTGGCTCTATTGCGTATCACACTGTATTTGTGATTTTGTATACAGTATGTGACAACTTTAGCTTTTATATAACTTTGTTATAATTGCTGATTGAAATAACACAAAAATGGTTATTTACTATATTTAAAATGACCAGGGCCTCTATAGATACAGTATAGTTCCATGATTTTATCTTTTGTAAGCCAATGCCTAACAGTGTGTACTCAACAAATGAACAATCAATCATAACACATTATAATATGAGGTCCAGGTAGGTAATGGTATATGGCCTTACATAAGAGGTGGATACAAACATTTGACATGGCATATATACATGTATATACAAGTATGCAGTTTATGTGCACAAGTTCATTTAAGTCCTTGGAATCCAGCATGCATACATCAGTTGCCATGGCAATCTGCCAAGCCTTTAATTGAGTAAGTGTGTCTTGGAGCAATCTTTGTTGAGAAGATGAAAATCTGAGTAGCGGTATACATACACATGTAGGCCTACTGTATGTTAATAAGTCAGTCAAATACAATCCAGCGTCACAATGTATTCAAAGTTATGCATACTGTACCTTTTGACAAATGTGGCTATGGCAACCCAATAACTATAGCCAGTGACTCACAGTGCATTAGCAATACAAACTGCATTGAACATGCTGAAGTGTACTCTTAGAATCGGGTGATAAAATAGTTTATCAACGGGTTTTCACTTTTCAGAGTCAAATTTCATGCATAAATTTGATAAACTTATGAAAGTTATCTCTTGAAATGACTTGTACAGTATGTGTTTACTCAATTTAAAATTGATCTTATGGCAGTGGGATTATACACAGATTTTAATACTTCATTACATTAAAATATGGATGTTAAGGTACATTGAAATGTTCTTTTCTCGCTATTTTGGGTTTTTTTGACAGGAATGATATTGATTTTCATTGTTCATTATTGCTCGTTCATGAAGAAATACTGTAGTGCATTATATTTTTAGATAGTATTCATTCTCATACCTGTCGCACAGGCACACACACACACATAAACACACACACACACACACACACTCACACACACACACACACACACACACACACACACACACACACACACACACACACACACACACACACACACACACACACACACACACACACACACACACACACACACACACACACACACACACACACACACTACGTACGTACGTAAC
>JZLH01S0618809.1:24204-40560 GCA_001188425.1 Eucidaris tribuloides
AGAGACGATGAATTCACCGAGGTACGAGACCTGTTAGCGGGCGGACGTGGTTGGGATTCCTGATCGTCGGCGGTTATTTCTCAGAAAAGATACATGTATACGAGATTTTGAAATTGGTAATTTATGGTGGATTTGTCCCTGTATGAGCACAGGCAGGCGATAATCCGAACGTTTTCAAATTTTAACACCAAGGAAAGGTAAACGACCAATCTTCATTCCGCCTTGTCACGTCCATTCAGGAAGGTATTGTAGTGGATCACAATTCAGACATTACAGTCTGCAACAGTGGTAACAACAATAAACTCCTCTCTGGAAGCTAAAAAAATACGTACTGGAACTGTGATGTTAAATAATTTGAGTATTATTGACACGAAATCTTCCTAGAGGACGGCGTAATATAAAAAAAATCCAAGAAATGTTCAGGAGAAGTAGAAAGAGCAAGAAGTCTTTCTGGTATACTCCGAATTATGGGCCCATGTCGTCTTTGATATATCAGAGCAAGTTATCATTGACATGAACGCTTCAATTGCTCTTGCAACATCGAGACGTTCCCCGAGTTCACAGTCCTCGTGAGCGTAAGTGTATACAACGCGTTTCTTCATTTTAACTGAATGTTAAACACATTCTGTGCAAACTAAACATAATAATACACATACTCTTTGTGGCGTGTTGTAGGTTGACGTGTGTTTGTTTTAATGAAAAAGCGCTAGATGTTGTGAAATTACGCGTCCTTTTTAACCTCGAAAGCAGGATAGAAATTAACATAAAAGGCCTATATGAATCGGACACACACAAACTTACTTCGAATAGCCTGACCTGTGCACTGCGATTACACAAGTAATGTGTTGACCGACACATACAAGGGAAACGATTCGATTGTTCCCACCCAATGAAAAAGAAGCGGCATCTGTCCAGTACCTGGTCAGGTAATAAGGTAACTCAAAGGCGCGCTATCAGCGCTCCACCAACGCGTTCAGAACGCCGCCAGGTGTTTCCAATCACAATTTGTCACGCTTCGCGCAGTCGTTTGTGTCTGCTATCAGGCAACATAGCAACGATTCCGGAACCCACAAACCACGTATTCAGTACGCAAAGACACGGTGAAAAACACTTTGAGCGCTAATGTTTGATGGTGTATTGTAGCTTGCGGCATTGTTCCGGCTCCATCTCACTGTCAACATACGAAACTCATTAAAAAGAATACAGAATAATACCGCTATGCGATATCAAGAAGCCAAGGACTCCATGGTGCTAATTCGACGTCATTTGTAGATGTGCTCTGCTACCGTTATTCACGAGTTTTTGTCTTGATTTCCTTGGTCAACTTGGTACACGTTTTTGGTCACTGTCCAAGCTCCATCAACGTCCACAAACATGGTGTCAGTCGAATTTGTTCGTAATAAGTGGAAAAACTGTTTTACGCTTACTGGTCAGTTAAAGTCACACTTCGCTGACTGCTCGCGGGACGCTGCCGCGCAATCTTTGATCAATTTCCGCTCACCTCGCGTTCGTCAGTCAAGATGGGAGGTGGGAAGATATCACAGCTCCTGTAGTCATGGAAGACAAAACAGAATCAACAATTTGATATCGCAAAGTTTCCGCAAGACGTATTTTAAGATCTAACCAAATGTGCGGATATCACCCACGGCTCTCTAAAGCAATACCGTTGCACGCACATTAGGGTTACAACGCGCATGCGCAGCAAACATGTAAGTAAGCCCCCGTGATTTTGCTGTGTTAATGAAAGAGGAGGATTATTCTGCGGGAGATATTAAAGTGGATCACGACAAAAACAAAGTTTTGGCAATATTTTGTCGTGTAATACGCTTTAAGAAGGACACGAGGAACACTGGCTAAAGACAGAGAGCGGAATTATGGACAACAGACTGAAACAAAAAATAAATGATGGTAGGGTACTAGTGGAACTGGGAAATTCGACGCCAGATTCAGACCAGTGTATCACGGTAATAGGATAAATGGTGTCGCATTGCTTATCGGTTCATTCAGTGCCAATTTTGTGTGCTAACATTTTTTTTCTTTAACGACGTACAAGCGGGATTGTTAACAAGTTGACCCTATAGTTGGAGGATCTGGGAGGGAGGTCCGCTCAAGGTGAGAAAATTTTGCACATCTTCTCCTTAAACATCGTGAGTTTTTAGCTCCCGCATTTTTTATCAATTGGGGATGAGTTCCCCTTCATAGGTGAGAACTTTACATTCTTCTTATCGAAAATGTAAGTTTCAAGCCCCTCATTTTTGTTAAATTCGGTGAGGAGTCTGGGGAGGGTTCCCCTCCCAAAGGTCAGAAAAATTGAAATTTCTCCTTGAAACGTGTCTTGTCTCCCGATTTTAGTTAAGAAGTTTGATCCTATAACTGCATTCCTTACCGATGTTTAACTTAAGATGTATGAAGTTGTTGGGATAGCGTAAGTAAAATTTTGCGAATGTGAATCATAAACATAAAAGTTTAAAGCTTATCAAATCAACGTATATAAGAAGGTCACTCCTTTTCGCACGATGTTCTATCAGTAGTGGATCATACAGTAAGATCACCGGTTTTGTTACGTATTCAAAAAGAAGCCAGTTTCGTGCTTAGTAGTCTTTTTCAACGAAACACAATCAAAATAGTATGCACTTTTTAAGACCAAATGTTCCTTGTCTGTCGTTGGCTTGCAGAAGCAAATCACGCGATAATTAAGTATTGCATGCTGGATTACATAATAAATTAAAATGTATTCAGAATCACAGTCGTCCTCGAGCAGAGTGGTTTCTAAAAACCCATTTACACTTTTGAATATTCTGCTGGAGTCATGGTTGAAATAACAGTGAAACTTGCCAAAAAGCTGAACTTGTTAAAAGTTAATTGGCTATTGTACTCAAAGTAACTTCCACACAATAACATGAAGTGGGATACTCGAGAAATAAGCATAAATCGTGCCCTATTTCCCATAATATGGCGCCATGTTGTCCGTGTTAGTAGTTCACATCTGTAAAAGATTTATCTCATAAATTGATTCACCTGACCGTGACATGCCGAACCTAGTATGTTGGATACAACTCAATTCATCTCGGGGTATTGTAACAATATAACTACACACACACACACAACACACACACACACCCACGACACCACATATCACACAACACACGACACCATCACATCAACCACACACACACACACACACACTACACACATTCAAACACAGTCACACATACACATCACACACACACAACCTCATGCTCCCACGCGCGCGAGCCGCACTGACATTTCACACACCACAACACATCATACATTACACACTCAAACGCACACACGACGTGTACTAACACACACATATACGCACACGCCAGCCGCTACTTACTACACATTACATTGGGAAAAGACACGCAACACAAACACATACATAGATACACACATACACACATGAATATCACATCCACATCACACAGACACACACATTTCAATCAGACTAGACTTCGCAACATCACACACACATTCATCACTGACATCACATCACACTGACAGCACACCACATCATCACATTTTCACACAGATTTGCACACATCACACAAGCATACGTATTCACTAGACACATGCACTCCATGAAGGGGAAAGGAGTTTTGAAAGACTGACATGTAATCTAAATTTTATTTATTATGTTACATGTTATTCTTGGCATCCCGAAATTAGTATTTTTTTAATTTTATTTATCAGCGGAACATATGCCGCAAGATAAGTGAACAGTAAACAGCTGAAAATGTTTTGATAAATAAGTGGTTTAATATTACATTTGAAACATTGCAGCTGTTTTGCAATTTCGAAGGGGGCATACTCGTTCTACCAATCAACTACGTCAATGAGTTCCCCCGTTCAGCATCTTAAAGGGTTTCGCCTCAATTTTCTCTGAAGACAAATCATTTTTCTTTGAAATTGCGTATAATTATTGTCTAGTTCGCACGAATACTGAACACATACATAATATCACATTCTGATGTCTTTAATTTCTCCAGAAATAAACAATATCAGCTTGTTAAAATCTTATAATACATTCAAATAAATTGGCATTTAATATCTGCTACGGTTTAATATACTCTACTGCGGATTACCTTAACAAACAAAACCTATAGCAATTTAAGGTAAGCTTCAACAAGGATGAAATAAGTTTTTAACTCTTCATCTTTAAGGTACTCGTTATTGAACACTGCCTTGACGAACATGTAACAATCGGAGATTATCCACAGTTTGGGGCTAGCATACATAAATGTTCCTAAGTCGCATGGGTGAGTTTGTGAAACGTTTCCCTGAACGAGCTTCAGTTGTTGGTATATATTTGATGGGTATTAATATATCAAATGACATGGAGTTAGGTTAGTACATCATACATGTTTCCTCTTAAAACGCAAACGTCTGGCATGGAGCTCACTGCACTAGTACGTGTGGTGTGTATTCATTATGAAAAGTATATGGCGGAATTTAATATCACCGCCATGTGCTATTATTGATCGCCTCTGCTCAAGTAACCTCAAAGAAGTGTCGCCTTGAATCGAACTAACAGTCCTACGTGTACATTAACATGCAGCGTGATACTATCAGATTCCACGAGGCTCTGAATTTATTTGTTTCATTTTCGGGTGGTCTTTTAACACTCTATATAAAATAGTATCGCATTGTATTCGTTACTGGCCCTCTTAAGTTGTCTTGTTGATGTGTATTTTATAATAATCTTGAAAATGACTACCCAGTATAAGCGATGTTGATTGGTAAAATTTTGTATTTGTCACGTGACTTGCGGAATTTGAGGAGTAATTCCCAGCCTCCAAAGCGGAAATCTGGGAGTGTTTTGTATTCGTTACTCTTAAACTTTCACGATATTGAGAGTGTAAAAAGAAACGTGTTTCAAAAATTCCTTGGTCGAACATGTAATGTTTAGTCCGCATTAAGATTTCCTTATAACAATCATTCGAAGAACTCGTTATATGTTTTGACAGCAATATAAACATCAAAATGCAAGTTTTATGTTAATGGATGCTTAGGTTCTGCAACTATTTCCAGAATTTTACTTACAGTAAAGGCCGTCAACATAGGAAGACACAGGAGATATGTTTGTAACTTGGAGAACATACAATAATGTACATCCATTATTTTGAGTGGTGTTAGTAGGTTGGGCATATAAAGTGCTTACATTATAGGATAACAGATGGTTATCTAAGATTTTCGAATTAGAAAATTAACAAATGTCTATTGGTTCTTCGGTATAGTACACGACTCATTGTTTATGCTGTTATATTTATATTATATTGTTTATGTTTTATGAATGTTTTATGTAATATACCGTTAATCAGAAAGAAAAAAACAATTAGTTATTGATAAGCTTGTGTCGTGTAAAGGCCAAACTTATTTTTGTGTTGTGTAGGTTATTTTATATTGTTACTTTATCGTTACATTACGATATGCTTATGTAGTTTACGTTATGCGTACGTTAACATTTACGTTATGTTGAATGTGTTAATGTTACGTACGTTATTATTACATAAGTTCAGCGTATGTATTATATTACGTTACGTACTTACGTTTATGTGTGTTTATGGTTATAGTTATGTTTGGTATTTTTGTAATCATTACTTTATATTTGTGTAAATTTTTTCTATTTTGGCTTGTTGATGTGCAATTTGAAAATCTTCAATCTACACACTTAATTAATCCCATAACGCGGTGTAGGCTATGTCTCTGTGAGCCAGTGTGTCAGATTCCTTATTATGAAAATATTAACATATGAGTGGACATGCCAGTGGGAAAATCCTACACTTGTCTACAATATATGAATAAGTATAAAGTGCCTATCACTTTAAATTCATGAATTAAAATAAATCCAGATCTGTTCTTGAATAGTGACCAGTCGAATTCTTGGATTTTAGTTTCATATCACTTAAAAGTTTATTTTAAATCTCAAAGCAATCTAAATTCAAATGCTTTTATCTTTTGATTTAATATTGATTTAGATTTAGAAATAAATCTGTAGGATTATTAAAATAAATCCATGAGTTCGGACTGTCACTTGTTCACACGACCGACGATTTATTTTGAATCTATGAAATTGAAGAGTGAGAATAAACTATTGTTTAATTTGTTTTGTCGTTCATGTGTTGATTGTCGTTGAGTCTTTTCCTCTTCATTTTGTAAAGAGCCAGTTTAAATACTTAGCCCTTATCAATACTATTAAAAGTATATATATCGGGTAACAGGATAATCATTTTAAAGAGAATAGCTGTTCTTACAGTGTATAATGCCCTATGAAATTGTACTTACTTTTCAGAAAATGTGACATTATATGTTAATAGTGTGAGAGCAGTTAAAAGGAGTATGTAATTGATCAAACAAATATGAAATTCAGTTTTGACAATTGATTTGAACAAATCTTTAAGTCTCAGTTGGAATTACAAAATAAGAGACGCTTAAAATCCTCAAAAGTAGTAGGTGTTGTCAGTTAAGTTCTATTTCCTGGAGTGAAGATAAGACAACGGAATATGATACATAATATTACAACCCCGTCCCCCTAGAAACCTGCCAAGTTATCTTACCTTACCTGTTGATACTGAACTAAAATTCACTTTACATGACTGTTACTAAATATTACACAATCCTATTCATGTAGCCAGTCATACATTTATACATATCAATAATTTTATAGTTATCCTACACACACTCACGTATCTTGCACACAATGATGCTGATAATCAAAGCACGGGTCTGCATCTCTAGATTGGAAGATTATATCCTGGCCACCGCGGATCAAACATCGTAAATGTGGGTAATTTGAATTCGATTAAAAAAGTGATATACGTCCAAGACCTATAGTTATGGATACCCATATGATTGTAACAACCCATGCAAGCTCGCTGGTGTAGGTGACTCCACCAGGCCGAAAATGTAACTGGCCACGGTACTGGCGGGAATCCAATAAAGGGATAGACATGCCCTCCAGCCAGGATGTAATTAATAGTGTTTAAGAATTCCCATACAGTCCTGTAGCATCTTGTATGGCGTTTAATGAGAGCTGGAATATGAATTTTGGAAGGCGTGAAACGGACGAGTCAAGGCGGACATCAATATTGATTAGGAACAGCTCGTGAACATCCGAGAACATTTAAAATTCGTAGATATGTGAGTCTCATACTAAGAAATTATTTATGCAGTTCTTCGTGACAACTTCTATATCAACCCATTGAGAACATATGATCGGCTGTAAGACAATCGCTATAGATCCCAATCGAGATAATCTTGAACCTTCGTCTGACCGTTGCTACATCAACAATGATGGCGTAAAGATGTTATCGTATATGAGATGTGAAACAAACTGAAAGCGGACATAAATTTCGTGACCGTCATAATCTACGTCGAAATTACGGGTGCTATACGCTACAGCTGTGATTGCGTTTACCATTGTGGCCTTCTACTGTACTTCGTTTCAGGGCGTCCGATCCGTGTTTCGGATGGGGGGGGTAGCAAAAGTAAAAAAATGTTAAAAATTTCGGTCGCGCTTTGCGGCGCACAAAATTGCAATATATATATTTTGCAATTGTGTAGTATTTGATGGTATTTTAGTGCTAAGTTTAATGGATTTTATAGGTGCTTTCAAACGCTTTTTAAACATATCCCTGTCCTATCATATTGACATTTTTCACGTCAAAATTATTGGGGGGGGGGCAAATCGATATGTTTGCCCCCTCCATATTTCATGTGGGGGCGATCGCCCAAACCCCCCCCCCCAGGACACCCCCATCGACGCCTCTGCTTCGTTGTGCATCGCTTCAGTATTTAAGGAAATGGTGAGATTACAAGTCAGTCCTCATATTTTAATTGACAAGGGTTACTCTTGGTTACTATGATATAGAATGTTTTAAGTATTGCGTGAAAATGGCATGGTCAAAATCAATGACTTAGATCATTTGTACCAATCCAGTATAGGAAACCTTTAGTGGCATTTCAATTTTTTTGTTGTTATCTGGTGTTAATTTTCTGTCAGACGTATTCCTTTAATTCAGTATTGTTTCAGTATTGCTCGTTTCCCTTTCAGGTGAACAAATTCAGTGACAAAGCCTTTCCAGTCTGAATATACAGACTGTAGCCAGTGTATAAATTGGTATATGTTCAACCTTTTTGGTTTTTTGAGGCATGTTTTTGACTTCTCCAAACAGTGCTGGTCGCTTTGATATAAAATATTAATCATTATAATTATTATTCATTTATTATTATTATTATTTATTATTATTACATCAAATCACATCATCATCATTATTATTATTAAAGGTCAATCCACCGCGTCCAGCAAGCACCACGAAGGTTTAAAAACATGTGGAATTGCAGGTAAGCCTAGCAAACGTAGGAAATCAGTTTGGCAAAAATCACAATTTTTCTCATACACAATAGAATATTTTTGCTAAACTTGCCTATTCTTTTCGTGCATAATGTTCATCCTACTTGAAGAGTGAAGGCCATATAAATCATGATAACATTAACGGTATAATCAAGTGAAGCACTGGAGCAATACACCATTTTCTTATTTCTCGTATTTTCTTTCCCGTAATGTAAATAAGCCCTCCACGATTATAACTTTTTTCCCATAATCACCAAGTTTTTCACATCATCAAAAAGAAAAAAAAATAATTACTGTGATAATCCCTACAGTTAGTAGTGTTAATTTATCCAATGTACAGTATAAAAGGTAATATACTGCAAAACTTTTGAAAACAAATTATAACCTTTTGTTATCTCAAAAATAGTCATTTGAGTTGTAAGATTCGACTTTTATCTTTTGCTTTATTCCATAATTCATATTATTGATCTTTATTTCATCTTTTCTTTTTTGATATTCATAGTCATTTCTCATAGTTTTCCTATAAACGATGGGGTTTGCTTTATTTCAAACACTGAATAATGATGCAGAAATCCAATCAATCACAAAAGAAACATCCAGCCAGAAAGAACAACGAACTTTTCATTAGCAGTTACATAACATGAACACAAAGTTTAGCATGCAGCCAATGCGACTATACTTTGTGAAATATCCCCCACCGCCCAAAAAAAAAAGGAGTGTAATTGTGCGTTCACTGCTTCTGGCGCATACTGCAGGTGTATACGCCTGCTCATGAATCTGTATCTCCTTCCGCAAGTTAATCGAATAGTTTGCGATTTGCAAAAATGGCAGCCCAAAAAGTGCTACAATTATTCCAGAAAGTATTTTAGGTCATTACGTGTCATGCATACACCTGACGTAATATATAAATATTAAATCAATTTACCCATGTGTCTCCTTTCGCCACATCTATAAATTTTAACGTAGGCATGGAGCTCGAACGTAACTTCGCCTTTATATCTGAAATGATTCAGATTAGCTTACTAATGATCTCCGATTGAGAATTTGGGATTTTTTTTTTCAAAAACTAAACGTTGGCTGTTTGTATCACATGAACCGCGTGGAATCGATCAGAATCGATCGGGGGTCACGGACTAGTCTTGGGAGAGGAACGTGAGTAACATCCTCTGAAAATTCAGCGATCGCAAATATTATCTTACATCGTGTGTCGTGTAACACAAGTCGCAGGCAGAACGTCAGTTATCGAGGGGATCGCTAAGTACGTCTTTGAGATGTGCTGAACAAATGCATGGTAATATATCAGGTTGAAACCCTGAATACGTGCGATATTGGACATGTTAGCTTACTCTTTGCGATGAAAGGCAGAAAGGGTTTAAATAATGGGCTTTGATTTATGCTACTATTAAAGGAAATGATCAGTTTGCAATATTACACTTTAGTGCAATATTTGCAAACATATTTATCGATCTACTTTTTTCACCCACATAGATTTATAGCATTTAAAGGAAGTTGAAAATATGCAAAACTAAATCTGAACTAGAGTTCGTCTCAACAGCCACATTTCCTCCCTGTCATAAATCACTACATAAATCAGTGTAACAGGCAAAGATAATGGATTCAAATGTCGTAATAGTTAATATAAATATATAATAAACGTCTTATTCACCCCATGTAGCCAATTCAGTCAAATTGATTCTGCTCTATCAGCGGGCCCTGCATAAGCATTAATGTATTCATTACGCCTTCTCTGTTTTATATACTGTAGATGCCTCGAGCGCTGCTAAAAGTAAAGGTATACCATTTGGTAAAAGTCTGGATGACCGGCCGGGCTCGAACCCCGACTGGCCAGGACGTGAAGCGGCGCCCTAAAGCTACACAGGTCATCACGACAGTTTACGGGTGGACTAGTACTATTATAGATCGCCTCATTCTCTAGAAAAAAAAATCAAGTAATTCCTTTCAGTCTGCAAAAGTTGCATTCGGTTTGTAAATGTTGTATATGTTTATTCATCGATTCTTAAAGTGCCCAAGTTAGTTTGGGGATTTTTGTTATTGAAAGCTTATGCCCAAGTCATAACCTCTGCAAATGATTTCTGAATTTTCGTATTTTTAAAATTAGTTAAATGAAAATCTCGGGGGGGGGGGAACCCCGAGATTTTCACTATATTTTACATTATAGCATCAAAAGTGTTAAAAAGGCTTAAAGGTTGCATGTGTTAAACCTCATCTGAAAGACGCAGACTCTGCTCTTCAGATAGTATAACTCATATAACCTTTTTGTCTTTAGTTTTTTTTTATTAATAATTGAAAAATCTGGGGGGGGGAACCCCGAGATTTTCGAAAGCTATATTTTCATTATACATCCAAGAGGGTGAAAAAGTATATGAGCTATATCCTCATCTATAAAGAGCAGAGTCTGCTCTTCCGAGATGAGGTATAACACATTGAAGCCTCTAAAGCGCTTTTTAACCCTTTGGATGCTATACATATAAAATATAGTCTAAAAATCTCGGGGGCCCCCCCCCTCACTCGGAGATTTTTATTAACCTAATTAAAAAAAACTAAGACATTCAGACTATTATTGCAGGGTTATGAACTTTGGATACAGCTTCAAATAGACAAAAAATACCCGCAAACTAAACTTCGGCTTAAGGCGTTTTTAGACTATTCCACTGCATCGCCCATCAACAAACAATGTCAAAGAATGTCTTGTTGCATTCTTTTTCTGAGTTATATAGATAAAAGATCAAGCATTTGATCTCATTTATCTTAATATATCATATAGAGATTGAAAGCAAACCTACTTAGCAATGCTTTTTGAATTCAAAACAAACTTCAGTGTATAATAAAGATTTCCACAGTTACATAACGTGTCGCTTGTACACAATTTTGCGCCACATACCTGTATAATACCTTTTTAATTTTGTTACAAAACAATTTAGAACAGAACACCTCACCTAAATCACGTTATAACACCAGTCAGTTACATTACATATTTTCCTGCATTGAAGTTTGTGAAAGATTTTTTTTTTTTTAAATGGGTAACATCGTGAATTTTTCTATGACATTTCATGGTTAGGATTGACCCAGATAAATAACAAAAATTCATTGAAGTTTAAGAACATATTTCACCATTAACAACAAATGTTATGTTGTTAGAGAAGGGTCTTATATCTATACTATTAATACACAAGCTCTCTTTCATATCATTTTATTTCATTTCACTTCATTTCATTTTTACTTTTTTTGATTTGCCAAACATATAAAAGTGTTAATAGTTAAAAGCGGTTCGATTGATTACTGCAATCTAAAAGTTGCCCAGCATGTCGGCACTTTTAGAATACTAGGCACATTAATGTCAAGCAGCTGCACATCACATTGTGGATTTACAGTACATTAGGTCAGTGAAACTAATCAATCATGAAAGGCGTACACTGTAAACCTACAGAATAATACCCGCATAAAGTTAGCCTGCATATTATTGCTATTAAACCGTGTGACTTATATTCCGCTTCTTATCAGCTAAAGAAGGGGCAATAAATCTGCGAAACACATACCGCCAATAAAATATCTAATAAGACGAAAAACATTAATGTTGTGTTTGGTGAAGGTCTGAATTATATGTATTTTCAGAATGTTTGGTAATATAAGTACCTAAAGAATCATTGGAATCATACAATTTACAGGTATACGTTTTCTCCGAAGTAAACAACTTTTTACGAGGTCTGACAAGGAATTATGAAATATACAATTTATAAAAAATACAAGAATCATTTTTGAATGTGTGAATTCCTGCATCATGCCCGAAGTGTCTTCTCTGAAGTAGTCAAACATCCATTAATTCGAACGTAGTTAATTAAATATTACATTTGATAATGAGTCAAAAGCAATGTGCATATATTGTATCTCGGTAATTCAATTGCGTCCTACCATGAGCAACTTCCCAAGGTAACATATGGTTGATATGTATCAAGAGCATGCGTTGGTAACATAAACATGTTCTGCCCGACGCAAAAAGAAGAAATAAACCTACAAATACCACGGACGGACTTGAATGTCGTTGTCCTCCGTAAAAAGTACATGACACTCTAACCTGGTATTATCAGCCACACACAGCTCACATTTGAATCACGCTCACGAAATTTGCCATCGCGACCCAGTAAGTGTCCCGTGACGGGCGAATAATTGGTAGCTTGAGTAAATCGTCGAGCGAAACGACCACAACAAGATTATATAGTAGTGTATGCAGTGCCACACATACTGCTTAGATTTCCGTAAAATGTTTATATCTATCAGATACTTTTCGACACGAATCCGGGCAACATTGGGGTACCTATTTCATTAAAGGTGATGTTCTTGATTTGCGCAGTTCTGTGTTGAAAACGTCTGGATGGCACGTCTAGCCTTTTCTGTACACACTCAACATAAACATGCAAAGTTTATAGCTTAAGTACATGTTGTAAGTGGTAAACAATTCAAATCTTGTACAATTCATCACACAATAGACACACGTACCCACAGAAAACTATATTCATCATTTTTGTACAGTATGTATCTACAATTTCAGAAATCTCTCTGCACCTTTACAGCCATATCTTACACTCACCTCCACGCACAATTATTTTTAGGCCCGTATTTATCACTTTTCTTTTTTTTTCTCTCTTCTTATTTCTGCCACCTTCCGTACTCCATCTACATCTGAAGATGAATTTTGTTCAGCTTCCTGTCTTTATTCAAGCTTGTCTTAGTATAGGGACCTCGCATTATTTTTCATCAACTCTCATGTGTATTGTAAACAAATGAATGTTATAAATGCTTATAGTTTTATAACTGTTTGCGTACAAATCTTATATAGACGATGTTAAAAATAATTTCTACACGTTGCTTTTCACTTTTATATGTTTTGAGGAAAAAAACTGCGTAAAACAATTCAAAATATCATTTCAATTTATGTTTTAGATGTATATTATATGATCTTATGAATGCCCTAAAAATGGCTCCCTCTGAAACTCTTCCAATTTGAGAATTACTCAAAATGTAAAACAGTTAATGTGCATACCGCTACCTTTATCCGATAACTTTAGCATCACAATTGAATTATTTGAATTGTTTATATACTTGAGGAGTTTAGGAAAAAGATGCATTTTGTCGTCTTGACACGTATAAGCCATGATACGAAATTGAAATCGTAGAAAGCTTGTCGCAAGCAACATTGACTGTCATCGAACATTTCGGAGACTGAATTGGTACAACAAAAGGAAATGTTTGTGACAGTAAAAATTCACAGTAGCACACTTGGTAAAGGAAATGTATAATAATGATTTTATATTGTGTTCTTATTCAGGACTGGTGGACTTCCAATTCTGCTATTTTTTCCTTAGAGACTCGTTTAAGTAACAATCATTTCCTATGACCTTTAAATGCTTGCAGAATCGACAAACGTGGTTTTAAGTGGAATTAAACAGCTCTGGCAAAACCAGACTGTTAAATTTCCCATCTAGCATGTTGCCTAATAAGACCCACCTACGAATTTAATTTCCATACTTCTGTTGTTAAAGGTGTTATATTTTTGGTGTTTATACGATTCCCAATCGGTTAAAAAACTAAAATCGCATTTCGTATCTCTAATGCCATACATCTGATGTTAAAGGTTATTAAATTCAGGTTTGAAATGCATGATGTTGATTGTCAAAAGATCTGCTTAGTGACAGAAACAAAACATTTGCTGGCAATGTCATGACAGTCGGTCAGAAATATTGTGTTAAATACATTGTATAAATGCATGTAGCTAAACAACGCAGATGTTCTAAACCCAATTATTTTGCGCAAATTACTTTTTTCGCCACCAAATATCACAATTTTACAATCGAACCTAATTAATCTGGAAAAGCAATAAACGCGAGAACTACACTCATGTAATGAACCGACTTTCGTATTACAGGGTATATTCAACCTTTAACGAAACTGCCTTACATTTAAACAATTCGACCATTACATTGTCTCAGTTGCAAAGAAACGATCTAATGAGTAAATATCGACGGATGGTAGGTCATCCACCTTAAAGGACGATTTCCAACATCAAAATTTGATTTCATTTGTCCAGAACAGTAGAGTTTAATTTACAATGTCGTTGGCATCCGAATTCTTCTTTAAATTGTACGGACTGTGTGACATAGTAAAGCTAAATATGGCTTCAAAAGGGACTTCAGGATCTATGTTGTATTGTAAATCTTTCCGAAATCACCAAGCTATTTCGAGTGAGTTTGTTATCTAAAAGTGTTTCAATTTTTATTAGCGAGATGAACACGTTCAAGATTCAACATTCAAACCTGTATTTGTCTTGAAGAAAGAACTTCTGTGAAACCGCCGATACGAATATCGGCAACATACCCTAGTCTATTTATCTAAATTTCATGTACTGATTTTCGTTTCGCCCTTTAAACAAAGATAAACTTGTTAAACAAAATCCTACATATAGCAAATACTATGCACAGTAAATACTGCATAATTAGTACTTGGTCAACAATACGTTAATCAACATTGAAGTATCTCTAACACAATATACAAAGTATATATTCAAGAAATATTCACATTTACAAATAATGTAATATACAACTTGAGAATTACGTAATAAGGGTTAAAATAACACCAATTTAGCTTCATTTTTAGCCCATTTTTCGTAAGTTTATGCCTTTTGTTGTGGCACCTTGCCCAGCCTCTGCTCAATTACCACTGATTGTCAGCGATCATAACTGAGAAAATTATATTTTTACAGCACAAAGAGGCGCTGCCACAACGCCGGCTACCCCCGGGTAGACGTTACGGTACCCCGGGGTATGGCGTGGTGCATCATTTGCACTTCACAGACTGACAGAAGGATCTGAAAAATCCCACATTTTGATTTTGTAGAGCTACTGGTTTTTAAGTTACAGACAATTTTAGTGGTAAGACCCTTATGCCGGGAACTTATGCTAGGGCCCTTCTACCAGAAATGAAGATGTATGTTTTATTTTCAAATTTCAGACATGATATTTTCACAAGGCCAAAGGAAATTTACACTTGAGATTCTTGTGATGCTAAAATTGTGCTGCTAGCTGCATATTTTAAACCCAAGGATACTTTGTTTGTCTTCTTGCATACCATGCCTGGTGTGGTGGATAGAGTAATACAAGTTGCTACATCAGTTTTAATTATTTCCATGTACATGTATACCTCAATTTCCACAGTAGTAATGTAGTCTGGTTTTCCATGAAAGCACAGACTTCTTGCATACCATGCCTGGTGTGGTGGATAGAGTAATACAAGTTGCTACATCAGTTTTAATTATTTCCATGTACATGTATACCTCAATTTCCACAGTAGTAATGTAGTCTGGTTTTCCATGAAAGCACAGACTAGTAATCATGTATTTATTCTTCAAAAACTGGTAAAAAATAGAATACATGTAGATTTAGATAGATTTTACGTTCAGACATGACAAGTGTCCTATTAATCACTCATAAATTATGTAAAAGAAAAAAACATTACAAATATAAGTGTAACATCAGATAGAATGAATGAAATGAAATAGTACTTAAAAAAGTAAATATAATTAATGTAAATTAAAAGCAAACAGTAAGGAATTACTTCCTTAGCCTGGAGTAGTTTTGCAGATTGATTTATTTAGAGAAATGTATCCACACTAGAAATCAGAAAAGACAGTAGTCTTTAATAAGAAAAAAACTTCTGAGATTTTTGCATAAAACTTTGAGATTTGACAATGTTTCTTTTCTTTTTTTATTCCTTTCAATAAGTTTACAGATCAAGAATTTTTGTTCACTCCACATTGCATGAAAATTCTTTTTAAGATAATTGCTAAAACTTTTGAAATGTTGTCACATTGCAGATTACTTTTTCTAAAAGATCTGTTCATAAATAGACGGAGAGCAGTTGCATTTGTGTCAGCATCTAGTTGTGATGATGATGAAGACGGCATCAACCGT
>JZLH01S0618809.1:54321-66449 GCA_001188425.1 Eucidaris tribuloides
CACATCTTTTGGCTGGTGTATAATACTTCTATATACTCTTATGGCTTTATATGCCATTGTGATCCTCTAACAGTACCATTTATTTTAAAAAATTGCAAGCTTCACACTTAAATTGAAGCTTAAAGCTGAATAGTATCAACGACCATTAAAGCTGAATAGTATCAAAGATTATAACGCTAAATAGTATCCAAGACCATTGTTAATACAACCGTAACAAGTTTAACCATTAATATGCACTTTATCTTTATGACAAGATATGATATTCTCATATGTATACTTTTATCAAATTGTGATTATATACTTAATATCCAATTAATAATCACCATAACTCATGTAATGGTCATAATTCTCTAACCGTACCTTGTCTGACAATTTTGACTAAATCTCAGACTAATGTATGATAAAATGCAAAGCTATTTCCATTCATGTTACTGTAATAAACAAACTTGAGCAAGACAACACTTTGTGAATGTGTCATTATTTTGATATTTTCTCCCGCTCTCGCTGTTTTTTTTGTGTGACTTTGGCAGTATTTCTATTTGTATACATTTTCTCTCTGCATACTATTTCTCGTTTTTTTTTTCATTTTCTCTCTTTGCTTATTTAAAATAACATGTCAAACCTTCCAAAATACATGCATTTCCCTTTTGTTGATTTTTTTTTATTTTACAATTACATGTATCGATTGACACGAGGCATGAATCATTATTCAATCGTGCAGCAATTCTCTTACAACTCATATTTGACCATCTTACTGTAACTTTACCGTAGTATAATTGTAATGCTGCTTACAAAATCGTACATGAGAGCATTTTTTTTCTGTTTGTTTTATTATGTGCCTTTGTATTTTAATATGTCAAATCCATGTGCACCATTGACATCTGTGAACATGTCCTTTTTATGTGTAAACCACAAAATCCTTCAACCTAACTGAGGGTGCTTTCACTCTAGCTGACCTTCTTGGGGCCGGTGTACTGGTTTCATTCGTTTCGTGCCCAGTCTCTGTTTCGTTCTGCATGTTAGGCAATTCAGCGACTGGCAAGTTGTTCGACTCTAGAGCGTCTGGGTTAGGTTCAGGTAGAGGTTGAACCTCTGGGCGGGGCAGCACGTGATCTGGAACCTCTGTTTGATTGGGAGGAAGAATTCTTCTCAAATGATCGACATGTCGTCTGACAAATCTGCCATCATTCAATTCCAAAATGTATATGGAATCAGTTAGCGATTCTACTATCTTCCCATACAACCAAGTAGGTCCTGCTGCGAAGTTTTTCGCAATCACGTTGTCATTCAGGTCAAACTTCCTCTGCTTTCTGTTGAGATCTGACCTGTTTTTCATGGCTGTCTGCCTTCTCAGCACAGACTTGTGCAGGCTTGGCCTGACGTGATCCAATCTACTCCTGATCCTCCTTTTGAACATCAGTTCACTTGGGGATTTCATGGTAGTTCCTTGTGGGGTGATCCGATATGTCATCAGAAACACCTGGATACGCATCTCCAACGATGTTCCACTGGTTTTCTTCACTCCACTTTTCACAGTTTGTACAGCTCTTTCAGCAAGGCCATTGCTGGAAGGATGTTTGGGAGCTGTTTGAACATGCTCTACATTGTTATTGAACAGGAAGCTTGCAAATTCTTCCGAGACAAACTGGGTGCCGTTGTCACTCACAACAGTCTCTGGAATGCCGTATGTTGCGAAGAGGCGTCGCATGGCAGTGACTGTGGCTGCTGCAGTAGCATTGGTTACTCTGACAGCTTCTATCCATTTTGTATAGGCGTCAACAACAATCAACACATTCTGGTTATCGATGTAGGCGTAATCGATGTGAATCCTACTCCACGGTCTTTCGGGGAATTCCCATGGATGTATTGGGGCAGGTGGTGGGCTGCGTTGGTGCTCTTGACAAGTTGGACAGGTCTTCACCTTCTCCTCCAAACTCTTGTCGATGCCTGGCCACCATACGTAGGATCTTGCTAGGGCCTTCATTTTGACTATGCCTGGATGAGTCCCATGAAGTTCATCCATGATCCTTTGTCTCATTTCCTTGTTGTCCGGAATGACCACTCTATGTCCCCACAGAATTATGTCGTCCTCAATCGACAGTTCGTCTTTCTTTTGAGCATAGGCTTTGAGCTCTGGTGGAACATTCTTAGGGTTTGGCCATCCATGCATGATGTACGCTATCACTCTTGAGAGAGTAGGATCCCTTTTGGTGCACTTCTTGACCTCGTCTGCTTCTACTGGTCTTGTGTCAATATCAAGCATGTTGATTTGAACTGGCGGCTGCTCATCCAAGTCTGAAAGGCTCTGGTGCGACCATTCTGTCTGATCATCTCTCAAGGGTAGTCGCGACAAGGCGTCAGCGTTCTGGTGCTTCTTACCTTCCTTGTGTATGATGTCATACTCGTATGCTGATAGCATCATGTGCCATCTGGCTAACCTTGCTGATGCCATTGGACTTGCAGGCTTGCTGTTACCGAATATTCCCAACAGTGGCTTGTGATCTGTTACGATTGTAAATCGTCGTCCGTACAGGTATTTATGAAACTTCTTCAGACCGAAAATGATTGAGAGTCCTTCCTTCTCGTATTGGGCGTAATTTGCTTCACTCTTGGTGAGGGTACGTGAGGCGAAGGAAATGGGCTGCTCTAGACCGTCTGGTCCAACATGGCTGATGACTACACCTAGACCATAGGGGCTTGCATCACATTGCAACAACAAAGGTTTGCTTGGGTCGTAGTGTGTCAAAACTGTGTCGCTCTGGACAAGTTCCTTCGATCTCTGGAAGGCTCGTTCTTGGTCTTTTCCCCACTTTAGCTTTGGATCTGGCTTGTTCCGGTCTCCACGCTTCTTTGGCTCTGAAGCATACTCTGCCTTCAACAGTGTTGTTAGTGGGGCAATCTCCTTGGTCAAATTTGGTATGAATTTGCGGTAGTAGCCAAGAAGACCTAGATAGGCTTGCAGCTGACTTTGGTTCTGCGGTCTTGGTGTTTTCTTTATGGCTTCGATTTTGTCTGCCAGAGGGCTGATTCCTTGTTGGTCCAGCTTATGGCCTAGGAATTCCACCGAGTCCATCAGGAACTCACACTTTTCCCTTTTCAGTCGAAGTCCATTGGTCTCAAGACGATGCAGTACAGCTTGCAAGTTGGCAATGTGCTCTTCATCTGTCTTCCCGCTCACGATAATATCGTCAAGATATGGGCGACACATTGGTATGTCAGCTAGTAGAGACTCCATAACTCTTTGAAAGAGTGCAGGGGCTGTTGCGATGCCAAAGGGCAATCTCGTGTATCGAAAAAGTCCTCTGTGTGTATTGATGGTGGTGTACCTCCTTGCTTGCTCATCCAGCTCTATCTGGTGATAGGCGTGTGACAAGTCTAGCTTGCTGAAACGTTGACCTCCACCTAAGTCCTGGAGCATATCCTGGAGTGTAGGGATTGGGTAATGTTCCACGTGAAGTGCCTTATTGGCAGTCAATTTGTAGTTGCCACAGATGCGGACTTTCCCGTTTGGCTTTTTCACCACTACTATTGGACATGCGTAGTCTGCGTACTTTACTGGCTCAATCACACCTTGATCCAATAGTTCATCAATGGCCTCGTCGATTTTCTGGCGCATTGCATATGGGACTGGTGCAGCTTTGTAGAACACGGCTTTATCTCCATCATCTTGAAGATGCACCTTTGCTTTGTAACCTTCAAGTTTACCAACTCTTGAACAGTCAAACACTTGCTTGTGCTCTGTTAACACGTCTTGCAAGGTAGCTTGTACCTTGTGTACCTCTTGCATGTTGGAAACACTCATTGGAAGGTTGATGCGATTCTCTATGTATCCTTCAGGCGCTGCTGGCATCCAATCTCGGCCTAGTAGTGCAATGCTTTCCTCTACTACCAGAAGTGGTAACTTCTGTGGTGGTTGGTTGTCCTCAAACTGTACATCTACTATAGTTTCACCGATTACTGGTACTGGGGAACCTGTATATGTTTTCAAGGAAACATTTGCTCGCTTTAGGTCAGTGTGGCGTCCCAGTTTACTGAATTCATTCTGTGACATCATCGTCCAGGGGCTTCCTGTGTCGATTTCCATGTCAACTTGGATTCCATTTAACTTCAGGTTTGCTTGGAATGGTTCACTGAACCTTGCCATCTTATTCACTGTTCCATCCCTTATGTGTCTGAGTTCACCATCAGGCAGGTTTTCTGGCAGTTCATGTTCCTCACCCTCTAAGTGGTGCGCTGCTTTCTTACGAGTTGTGTACTGTTTGATCCTCTCACACTGGCTTCGAGTGTGTCCTATTTTGGAACACAGAAAACATTTTTCGCCCTTGAATTTGCATGCTGATGCGGCATGGTCAACGGAACCACATCTCCAACATCTCGAAGCGGGAACACCTTGCTTCTTATGGCTGGGCTTTCCTTTCGTGTCCTGCTTCTGCTTGTGATATGCTTTCTGATGTGACGAGGACTCTTTAGGCTTCTGCTGGCTTCTACCCTGCAGTTTCTGAACAGTAGGCGACTCTGTCCCTTTACTCAATACTTTGAGCTTTTCAACATCCTTGTTTGCTACCTCCATGGCAGTGGCGGTTTCCAATGCATGTTTGAACGTTAGCGATGGCTCACTTAACAGTTTTCGTTGAATTGTGACATCTCGGCAACCTACAACCAAGCGATCCCTGATCATGTTGTCCAATTCCTTAAAATTGCATCCTTCACTTAACTGGCGCAAATTCGCAACAAATTGCGGTATCGACTCATCTTGTTTTTGGATACACATGTAAAATTTGTATCGCTGCACTATCTCAGTAGGCTTTGGTGCAAAGTGTCCCTTAAGCGTATCTTTACATACTGTGTATGTTTGATCTGTAGGTTTATTTGGCTGTGACAGAGCGCGCAGGGTGTGATAACTCTTGCTACCCAAATTGGTCAAAAATATCGCTCTCTTTTTTCCATCATCCGTTATACTGTTAGCATCAAACCATGCTTCTAATAATTCTAGCCACTCATCAAAATTGTACCCGTCTCCCAGTTTGGGAACATTTCCAATATGATGGCTTGCCATACTTTTGTTGACTACTGGACTGTTACTACTATGTGCATAAAAGAACAAAGCTTATTTGCTCATGAAGTACGACTTACTTCAGCACACGCTAAACTTATTTGTCATAGCATACAAATACTGTATATAACCAAATAGCTTGGACTAGCTGTAGTCCAATACGATATTAACACATTAAAACTCTTATGAGGGACTACACTATACAGTGTATGGCGGCAACTTTTCAATGATTTAGGAACACCGAGCGTTAGTCCTACCTATACATAGACCCGTTTCTTATTACGAGCTCTTGGACCAATCACTCACTCAGACCGACAAACTAGTCGTATGACTGCTCAGACCTGGACCTTCAATGTGGTCTTATGATGTTAAGACTTGGTCTTTTTTACTTGCTATGCTTGGACCTATTGCTTATAGACCTGGTCCTACTTGCTTTAGGCTTAGGCCCGTGATGGGTCTATGGCTATCTTAGACTGACTTAGACCAATCAACGTGTATGCTGTTACACCATCTTTATCAACCAATACATATGCTCATGTACCAATATTACCGATATACTGATCAAGCATTACTTACATTGACCCTTGCTTGGAACTGTGATAGTCTTGGACCATTAAACCATCAAGACCTGGACCTGTTAAGGTTAGAACATAGTAATAATCCTGCATACATCTAACACTGTACTCAGGTCTATGCTATTTTAGACCACGAACATTACAACCATTAAAATTTGGAAAATAAGACCTGGACTAACGTTAGTCCTTCCTGTATTTCTCCACTTAGACTACAGTTCATAAGTCCATGAAAGTCTTTAGTTCATTTGTTTGTGTCTATTTTATTTCACTGGGCTTGGGCTTGCTGACTGGCTGGGCGTCGATCACAACTAAGTCCTGGTCTTGTCGACTTAAAACTTGGTTGGCTGGCTTGGACTAGTTGCAACACTGGAAGTTGTTGCTGGCTGGGCTCGGCTAGCACCCTATGCTGGCGATGGATCCTGGGCTTGATCCTTGCGTGTAAGGTTGACACTGTCACTTACTGCTTGGCTTGGCAGGCGTGTCGATTTTGACCCATTTGGCGGCCCATAGTTTTCGGCATGAAACTATGATTTTGACCCTCTTGGCCAACCATACATCGACATGAACTATGACTTTGACCCTCTTGGCCAACCATATATTTCGGCATGAGGTCGAGGTCGGCTTCAACTTAAAAGTCAAGACGATTGTAAAACATCAACAGCAGGTCCATACATGAGTTGCAGACACGTCGTTAAACTTAGACTTGGTCTCAACACATGCACACGGCCAGGGCTACACATGAACAGCATGAGGCTTCGCAAAACAACTTCTCTCACCCGTTCATCGGCATGAAAACAATACAAGCATCATTCAGCGAAGCGTCCACAAATCAATCGTAATGCTAACGTTAGTTAGTGGGAGGCTGCAGCAAAGCGTTCATAAACGAGCCCCTCTTACATGTCTTACTTCACTTTATAATTCAAGTAGCCCTTAAATTATATTGTTTAGTTTTACAGCAAAGCGTCTTTTGACTTTACACTGGCATAATTCACTTACTCATGCACGTACGGCATAGCGTCCAGTAATTGTGAACGTGCGTATACTGCTGGCCTGCATTGCATAGGCCTAACGTTACGTACATTGTTCTCTGTGCGGCGGCGGCGGTCGTGTGTGCTACGCTATGGCTGCTCAGCGACTGCTGATTCAATATCCACGGCCAGTTTCTAAAGTTGTCCGATGTGCAGTTCAGTCATGGGAATAACATTCCAAACTAAGCTTATTATTATGTATCCCATCCTCGTCGCCAAAAAATACTTAAGAGTATAGGTGCGTATTCCCATAAACTTGTTGACATTTCAAACTGAGATGAAATTCTTGTATCATGACACTTTCGCTAGTTGTTCATTTTCTGTATGATGAGGTTTTTGACAATTAGTGCCACCTCATAAAATGTCAGGTGAGATAATGACCACGCACTTCAAGTAAGTACATGTAAGTGCGTATTAACAGAGCCGTACGGACCTTGATCATGCCAATTTGGCATGGTAGATGACATTTTGGTAAAACTGTAATCTCTTGCAAACATTTTACGCCTTCAGTGGCCATCTAATGAGGTGTTTTTACCCCCCATTTTTTTTTTACATTTTTGTTCCTGCTGTAGTTCTTGTACATGTACAAAAATACCCTGGAGTAATGTGATGCATTTAATGAAAATGTCAAATTCAACAATGATTAAATGTCAAGCACAACACATACACACACACACACACACACACACACACACACACACACACACACACACACACACACACACACACACACACACACACACACACACACACACACACACACACACACACACACACACACACACACACACAAACACAAACACACACCAACACATAAAAACCAAAATCTTATAACTTATGTTTTGACCCCCTTTTTTGTATACAGGTACATATCCGTATATTCTGTTTCAAGAAAGTATAGTTACAGTGCCTGTAAGACCCTTAAAGGCATTGTAACAATGTTTCCAGTTTAAAAAATCTGAGCTACATGATTCCCCATGCTACTAGTGTCTTTGATATGGTCTAAAAATGAAGCCCTGAAAAAATTGCAGTGTAAAACAGTGTAAAATGCATTGTTATATCAAAATCAAATCTTCTCCAATGTGTTAAACATTGTGTTTGTTTATTTATTTGTTTGATTTTGCTTTCAAACTTTGGTCAACATTGGTACAGGTCAACACACCTTTACAAAACCTTTTGATAGCGAAACAGACAAATAAAAACAAATACAAATACAAGACAAAAATAAAAGCAAACAGACAAAAATGGAAATCTCTACACATCTTCTCGGTGTTTTTGGTTTCATAGACAGTGTTTCAAGGGATTGTGAGATTACATCATGGATACTACACAAAAAAAGGCACGGCCTAGGATTCAAGACTACCACTGAGATGATGGTATTTGCAAATAGACAATCTTAATGTGCTCTGAAAGTTGATGTAAAGAAACTAAAAGCATTTCTATTTTTACCTAATTGTCTCTGCAGTTCCCTGGCCTGTACTGTACCTGAGGTGGTGAATCTATTTGAGTGATGTAGCGGCTCAGTAATGTGATTTTCATTGAGGTTATTTCCAAACTGTCGTCCCACGTTTTAGGCCAAGGTTTCAAATACTTTCAAATCTGCAGGCAAAATGCAGTGTCTTCATCAAAAAGGAAATCAAGTACAGAGAAAGGAGCAAAACCTCAAAGGAATTACATAGAATTTGGTATCTCTGGTTTTCTTTGAAGTTGAATCCCGAGCTAAAATTGCAGTAAAATACTTGACTGAGAAATTAAAAATTTGTACATATATCTGTGATTATGAATAGGGGATTGTGTGCAGCAGTGCAGTTAGTATATCAAATACAAAAAAAAATGTGAAAGACAAACAACTAGATGCTCTCAGTTTATGCCAGCTTGTATGTCAGGCAGGCATAATGAACATATGTAAGGTTCTTGAGAGTAAAATGTGCATATGCCATATAGAAACAAATTAATTTATTTTCATTATACCATCCTGTGAGTGTTCAGATGGATCTTACAAGGACTGCAATTATTGCTTAAAAATAGCTTCCAAATTGTCAAATTTTGTTTAAATGTTAGCTTAAAATGTGCAAATAAACAATTACTAAAAAATAAGAGTGTAAAATTCAGAATTTTGGATGAGGAATCTGATCGTACATTTGTCAAACATCAGGATGCTAAACAGACAACTTGCTGAATAATTGGCTGTCCAAATAGTATTGATGAGAAACTTCACCATGTGTTTACATGCAGTTGTATGCAGATGTGAGGCTGAAGCAAGCGACAGGTTCATGACATTGAGGAGAACTAGTCGGTAACATGAGAATCTGTTACTCAATTATTGACTAACAAACTGGAGCTGTTATTCCAACATAAACGATTCCTGTCTTCCGTACTGCAGGGCATATTTAGCATTCATGAATTTACATGTAGGAGTAGAACAACATTGGATAGGTATCTTTTCTTTTCGGTAATGTCTAATGGCCACGTGTCCATATGTAGATTTGATCTTCTCTTTGACTCTTCATCATCATCATGTTTCTATTTCTCCTCTTCTTCTTCTTCTTCTTCTTCTTCTTCTTCTTCTTCTTCTTCTTCTTCGTCCTCCTCCTCCTCCTCCTCCTCCTCTTCTTCTTTCTCCTTTTCCTCCTCCCCCCTCCTCCCCTTCCTCTTCCTCTTCATACATGTATTATTACTGTTACATTATTGTTTATTATGTACACACGATATTCTTATATGTGTCAGTGTCTCATGCACAGATTTAAAATTTCTAGGGTGGGGTTATTCCTTCAAAAGACCCCACCCTTAATTCCTCGCATCCTTCTCATGCAAGTACATCCCCTTGTAAAAGTCTTGTGATTCAGAGTTCCACACTGATTGTCAATTCAGTTGTAATAACTGTGAATCCTGTTAGTTACTGTATTATTGAGTGAGTGAGTGACTGATGATGATGATGATGATGATGATGATGATGATGATGATGATGATGATGATGATGTACATGTATGTTATAAATTAAAGGAAGGCTTCATTTCTGGACCTTTTCAAAGACACTTAGCGCATGGAGGAATATGTTGCTCACATAAAACTGGAGTCATTGTTAACTTGTTGGATGAAATACCCCCCCCCTCCAAAAAGCAATCAAAATGCATCACTTAAAAAAGAAATAACATCAATCAAAAAATGTCCACACATTGTGAAAGTTTTTGCTACTACCATAAATTTCATTTCCCATTTATCTGTACACACTGTACATGTAGGCATTGATGTAATAACAGGCTTTGCTTGTTTTTCCCAGCGGAGACGTAACGAGGGCGTAATCAAATTCAAGTGCGCAAAACTCGTTAGCAGGACATTGACCCTAAGCAACCTTTGCAGTTGAAGTAGTTATATACCTCACTTCACTATGAATAAATGTCTATAATGGTAATTCTGTCATGTGGCTTTACCTGTAATTTTGAATACAATCGGCTGGTTTTGTTATTGTTGTTTTCAACTTACTTTTCCCACTTTCCCTAAACCCGAGTAAACTTCATTTTTCATGGAAGTTTGTAGAAATCTGAGAATTTTTATTTAGTGTACAATTCAGTGTCCTTCGTGGAAAGCTTTACAGTTTTCCCTTCTGATTTCCAACTCAATAAGAGGCAGACAAATGTTATTTTTCACAGACAGGGATGGACAACAAGTATAAAATGTTCACCCTTGAAGAAACTGCAAATCATGGGGATTTTTTTGTTTGTTTTTTCCTGTCATCTTCTGTTGTGGAGATAGCAAGTAGATACGACAGTTTTCATTTGCAGTTTGTGCAGAAGGAACTGGCGTTTGTCTGTGAACTGTTCCAATTGGACATGCACTGTTGTATCTATTTACTTTCCATAGAAACACAGCAATCTTGACAATACAAATATTAAATTGAGGACAAATCAAAAGCAGCTGGATGGCCCTACTCAGCCATGCCTACATGGCATGGCTGTTCTCCCAAGGGGTCCAGATATTCAAATAACAATAATAACAACATAGATTGACAAATATACAGAATAAATATACTTTACTGAAGAATGGGCCAGTCTCAGGCTCTAAATACACTGTACATGATTAAGCTCTCATTTCAATTTTCGCAGGGTTGCCAACCTCGATGAATACAGTCAGCCCGCAGCACGTCCAAAATCCTTCGTATTTATCGTACGCGTATGCACGTTCTACGTGTTCATGCATACGTAATGAGCAAAAACACCGCACCGTTTCACCGAAGATAACTGCTACAGTTTTTCGTGTTGTGAAACAAATAACATGTCATATTAAAGAGGAGAAAATGCTCTTTCTGTACGATATATCTGGAAAATCTATTTCTCAGAACAAAATCCTGTAATTTGCCGTTTAAAAATGTCTTTATTTTTTTTTCTTGCACTGATGTTTGTGCGCTTCGTTTACTACTATTACGGCGTGGAACCCAAAGAGAAATTGTATTTTCTGAAAGCTTGATTATCAATCTTTAATATAAAATTTAATTTATGGGCAATAATTTTTCGAACGGGTCAGGTTCACGGATAGAAAATACATCAACATAATTTTCGGGGATCGAAATGCGATGACCGAGGATTTCACCGAAACCGCCACGATCCTTGCCCGCTGATTGGTTCACTGCGCCATGACGCAAGGTTGAACGAACTTTGTTGTTGTGGTCGCGAGCGTCGCGAGGGCTTTTTTCGCATTCGTAACGTTTGTTTTCTTTTTATATTATCGTTTTTACCAATATCAGTGCAGAAAACAAATATCTGTACTTTGACTGTAAGCCCTGTAAGTTCCACACTCCACACAACATAAAACGAAATGTAGTTTTTTCTTCTTTATTTTCGTATTTTGAAAGAGATTTTAATAGTCCCACATACTCTGACTCGTGTAAGGACAGGGGCTACAAACTTTCGTGGGTGTACGTGTAACTGGTTACAACATAATTGTAATTTATACTTTCATGCACGAGTGTTTGAAGACGTGAATTAATATAATTTCTACATTTTGAAGATCTATAAATATTTCATGTATCAACTATTTTTTTCATCAGTTTGATCAATAACCTAGCTTCAATTTTTTTTATTTTACATTATTTTTAGCTCACCTGAGCCAAAGGCTCAAGTGAGCTATTGCGATCGCTTTTTGTCCGTCGTCCGTCGTTCGTCGTGCGTCGTGCGTCGTGCGTCGTTCGTCGTGCGTCGTGCGTCGTGTGTCGTGCGTAAACTTTTAGACATTTTCAGCTTCTTCTTCCAAATGCATGATCGGATTTGGCCCAAACTTGGCAGGAATGATCCTTAGGGGGTAGGAATTCAAGGGTCCTCAACTGGTCCACCTGGCCCCCCAGGGGGCCCAGCGGCAGGGCCCAAAAGGGCCAAAAGTAGGTAGTTTTCAAACATCTTCTTCTCTAGTTCTAGAAGTAGTTTAGTTAAGCCACTTTGTGTGTAGATACCTCTATATGTGCTGAATTAATGTTCCTCA
>JZLH01S0618832.1:24570-36834 GCA_001188425.1 Eucidaris tribuloides
AGGCAAAATACTAGACCTTTTTTGTTGTTGTGAAAATGAGGATTGATGTTTTTTTTTCTTTGTCAGTTGTGTTTTGAAAGGAGAGTGTACTTTACTGCACATGGCCATGTCTTGACAGATTTCATGTAGTAGATAACAGGAAATTCAGCATTTTAAAAGTTAGTGACATGATTGGGAACACTTGAAAATGCCTCGACAACCAAATGAGTTGAAATATATACCAACTATACACTAGCAGGAGTGGATCTCCCAGCTGGGAGGATTTGTGTGTAATTTGTTTATTTAAGGAGAATCAAGCATAAACATAGTATTTTAATTTTATCCAGACACGATAAAAATAAGCCCTATAGAGAGCCACACAGCAGGTTTCCCTGCTACGAGTGATATTGACATTGTTTTTTTTTAGAATGAGTCAACGTTTGACTACAAGATTTTCACAGTCCGAATCCTTGCATAGTTTACATGATTCTAGAGTAGTTTCAGCCCAAGTTGAGGACTACCCCCAATCAGGGTTGGGTTGGGCTCAATTACTTTCTTCAATTACAATTACAATTACCTGCCTGCTAAAATTTTTAATTACAATTACTTTTCAATTAGATTAATTTTTTTTCAATTACAATTACTAATTTCTGTTGTTAATTACAATTACAATTACTTTCTATATATTCAAACTATATGTACGCGTTGGAGCTAGGTGATATTGTCGTCTCTTTTATACCTCGTCCACGTGTGTACATGTACCAATTTGTTTTGAATGCATTTGAAAGCAAAACCAAGAGGAGGGAATGGGTCAAGAATAGTAGTGGTGAGGTGAAAAAGTGGGAGTACACAGGATCAGATTAATAGAATGAGTAATTGAAGTAATTGAGAGTAATTATGCTCAATTACATTTTTTTCAATTTCAATTACAATTACAATTACTTTCCTTTCAAAAATTTCAATTCCAATTACAATTACTCGAAAAAATGTAATTAATTATGTAATTGCTCAATTACCGCGTAATTGAGCCCAACCCTGCCCCCAATCATGTCATTTACCTTTGAGGTTATATCGTAAGAAATCAGAAATGCTTATATCTTAACTGTGAACCTTTTCCCCCTTCCTTCCCAGGTTGTAACAGATGAGCAGGGTGTCAATAAAGGTTATGGATTCGTTCACTTTGAAACCCAAGAAGCTGCAAATAAAGCCATTGAGAAGGTCAATGGCATGTTGCTGAATGGCAAAAAAGTGTAAGTACACATATTTTGGGTGGCATTTCTTAAAGAATTACAAAAGTGACCAAAAAATTTTCTCTGTTTTGATGAGCTGAAGAGTAAAATCATGTTAGTGGACATGAAAATCCCACAAATGTGAATGCATGGAACATAACTGGACATGATCACAAAATATGAAGCTGAAGAGCTACACAAACCTGACAAATTGTCTTAAAGACACTATATAACACTGTGGAAGACCCGTTTAAAAAATTGTTGAACTTTGCAATCTGACAGTGTTTGCATGGACAAATAAACACCCTAGAACACAAAAGTTTGGACAGTTATGCTGTCACTAGTAAAATATGTGCAGATACAGATTGGCACATTAATTATTCTCAGCCGATAGGAAATTCTGCAACACAGCAGTCTGTGGTGGAAACTGGATTGGTCTCTCAATGATTTTTTCCTTTTTCAAAGCACTTAATGATCGTTTTAAACTGCAATTTTTTCAGGGCTTCATTTTTAGACCTTATCAGAGACACTGGTAGCATGGGGAATTGTGTGGCTCAGATTTTTCAAACTGGAAACGTTATACAATGCCTTTAATATTAAGGTGTTGTACGGAGGGGAATCCTTTGAAGCAAGATAGGCAGAAAGACTCCCCATGTCTTGTGTAGAATGGCATGAAAGGGATAAAACTTACAATGTACAGTAAACTTTGCCTAAGTCGAATCACTGGGGACCACACAAATCATGTCGACTTAGACGAATTTCGAATTACAGTTTTGTATACAATTCTATGCTAGAGATGAAGAAACATGTATAGGGAAATGGATGCTGTCAAAAAGGCAGAAAAAGGCAGAGAGGGAATGGGAAATTTGTGATACCTTTACGGTCATGCTGACAGGCAGAGATCAAAAGGTCAACCCATTAAGACCTTCAAGAATGACAGATGTGGCCACTTTGACTTTGTGTATTTATAAAAAAAAACAATTGTTTATTTTGTTTTTGTTCATTCATCCAAAAATACAGATATGTAGGCTGCTTTATTCCAAGAAAAGAACGGCTTATGCAAATGGGGGATCAACAACGGAAATACACCAATGTCTTTGTAAAAAACATTGGAGAGGACTTTACTGATACAAAGTTGATGGAACTGTGTGGAAGATATGGCACCATCCTGTCCGCAAAGGTCATGATGGACGAGTATGGGAAGATCAAAGGCTTCGGCTTCGTTAGCTTTGAGAGCCACGAAGCAGCTTTCGAAGTAAGTATCGGGTATTCTGTAAAGTGAATCATGATCTGAGTTGTGTTTGTCATGAAGAGATGGCTGCAGACAGTCATATTGTAGTGAATTGACTGGTTCATCTTAAAAACGCTATATAACAGTGTGGAAGACCCTAGTAAAAAATTGTCGAACTTTGCTATCTGACATAACTGACAGTGTTTGAATGGATAAATAAACACCCTAGAACATGAAAGTCCGGACAGTTATGCTGTCACTAGTACAATATGTGCAGATACAAATTGTCACATTATTTATTCTCAGCCGATAGGAAATTCTGCAACACAGCAGTCTATGGGGGGAAGCTGGAATGGTCTCTCAATTATTTTCACTTTTTTAAAGCACTTAATGATCGTTTTAACTGCAATTTTTTGAGGACTTCATTTTTAGACCCTATCAGAGACACTGGTAGCATGGAGAATCATGTAGCTCAGATTTTTTTAACTGGAAACATTGTTACACAATGCCTTTAAATGCATTGTGTGCATTTCATGAAGAACATTTTGTTTTTGGTCTGTTGTGAAGTGCCTGTTTCGTACTCTGCCACAAAGATCACTTTTTCATTTAGAGTTTGTGGTTACTGCCTTTTTAAAATTATTTATTGGTATAGTTAGGCCTGGGGCCTGGCACAGTCTGACCCGGTTTGATTTGATTTGCTAATTGATTAATTGGCTTCCGGGTTGACTGTTTGAACGGCAACTTGGTAAGAGCATAAGCAAAAGGAAAAGAAAACTACACTCTCCCAGGGTCTAATCGTCCATGCATGCTATGATCCTGTTTTGTTGGTATCACATGACATAGACTGTCTAACTATGGGTAGGTTGTGTACTATGTTTGATTATTTAAAATACCAAAACAGCTGCTAATCCTCAACTGATACCACTCTTTATGTGTCCACCAGTCACTCTATACCATTGATTAATAGACCTTTCGGGTTGTTTGATAACTGTCATTCAAACCGAGTTGTTTGACAAGGACAAATAAACATCAAACCGTCAGGTCTACCGGATTCATCCGGGTTGGAAATCACAGCACTAGGTATAGTTCAGTTCTCTCCAAATAGAGAGATTTTATTATTGACCCTTCAATACAAAATAAAAAATACAAACATTTTACACATCACCAGAGGGCAACATTGGTATATAAAATGCACTGATCAGCAGCACATGCTGAAAGTATCAGTTTACAATATCTAAAAAAATGTACAATATATCGGCAAGTTCAATATTCATGTACAAACAACAACAAAAATCAGGTTTACATACAGTACATGGCATGGGATGCAACACACAAAAATATACATAAACGCACATCTATAGGTATTCATAAACAAAAATAAGCAGAAACGAACAATGGTCAACCAAGTCAAGATAAAGTGAAAATAAAATTGTTGAAATAAAGGTTTGGGAAATTACTGCCTTGCACCAATGCCCAAGGCACAAGGTCATAAACTTGCAGTAAAGAGAAAGTAAACAGACTATAGTGGAGAGTGAAGTGGTTGACAGCTCACAACAAATGGTGGTAATCATTAATTTGGAGGCATAAAATGTCCTGTACATGTAGGTCCGTATCCATATCATGCTGCATTAAGGAGTGGTAAGTCTATGATATTCCCCTGTTGTGTCAGGCCAGAAAAGCACTCGGCCAATATTATACTACTTTGTTCAAAGCGGTTGAACCGGATCATAAGTATTCAAACCGTAAACCCTATGTCTCGGTTGGCTCACAGATAACCGAATGATCTGACTCACCTTTAGTTATTTACGGTAGTTTTCATTTTTCATGTTTATATGAAACATTTATTGCAAACATTCAGGTATTGCAAAAGCTTCGTAGAAATATTTATCATTATTGTATCATCTCACATTTGTGTCTTCTCCAGTGTGTGCAAGCGTTGAATGGTTCCGAGTACAATGGACGCACTCTATATGCTGGTCGTGCACAGAAGAAGGCAGAGCGTGCTGCAGAACTGAAGGCTCGATTTGAACAGTTGAAGCAGGTACGCCTCAGAATTTGATCATCAACATTTTGCTGTAAAGATTTACACTGTTCTTGTGTAAAACTGTGTTTCAACCTTGTTTTAGATACAAGATAGAGCAAAAATAGATGTAGAGAAAATATTGTTTATCATTACTCGATCATCCTGCTGTTCATGGAATAAACTACATTCAGTCACATTTCTGTTTGAATTCTTTGTTGTGCACATAACTTCCAGGTTACCACATTTAATGACCTCCATGTGTTGTACTTGGTTGCATGCAAAAAATCAATATTTTCAAATGAGTGGTGTTCCTTGTTTTGTCCAACCCAGGATGCAAAAGATTATATCTATATAATAGTGCATTTGCTGTGGAAGCAGATAATTCTCATTGATGATAATTCACTTGCAACTTGTGTCGTCAGTGCTATTACAAGTTGTGGCTGACTACTCAATTGTAGGTGGGAGTAGTATACTCTGTAAGTGTGAGGTTGTCATTTTATGGTATTATTCATAACATGTGTGCCCATAACTATTTACTGAGTTGTATTTTCAAATTCACAGGAACGCAGTACGCGCTACCAAGGTGTCAATCTCTACATCAAAAATCTGGATGACGAAATTGATGACGAACGTCTACGGAAAGAATTCAGTCGGTTTGGTACCATTACCAGTGCCAAGGTAGGTCTGGAAGCATACAAAATATTAGAAGAGCATGTCTCCAAAGTGAAAGACTTGACCTAGCAAAGTATTTTTTGTTTGTTTGGTTCACCATTGAAAAGAAATAAATGAAATGGGTTTGCAAAACTTTTCTTCAACAAGCAGCATTTTGTGGTTGTGTGTGGGGTTTTTTGGTGGATTTTGTTATGAAAAATTGAAAATTGTAAATTGGCACATTTAATTTAAGAGAAATGTTACAGTTGATTATTATATGGAGCTGTAACAAACTCGTATTAAATTAAACTTAAATTTCAGAACTGAAAACTTTTGTGAGGAAAGTGGGAGTTTCATCTAATTTTGTTCTGAGGGAAAGTTTGTTGGTGATATTCTGTACAGTTTTATCTAGAGAATTCAGAATCATCAATTTAGTATACATACATTTAACCTTGCCGTGGGTAAAGTTGCATAAGTCTAATATTGCCTACATTACAATCCCCTTTTGATTGTATTTTTTTTAACGGATTTGCGACTCTTTGTTAGTCTTCCTTCAAGTCAAAGCTTTTCTTCTCAGTCCTAATGGATTTCATGTATATTTTCATTATTTAGGTTATGACCGACGACAAGATCAACTCCAAAGGATTTGGGTTCGTGTGCTTCTCATCACCAGAGGAGGCCACCAAGGCTGTCACGGAGATGAACGGACGCATCGTCGTTGCTAAACCCCTGTATGTAGCCCTTGCACAAAGGAAGGAAGAACGTCGTCAACAGCTAGCATCACAGTACATGCAGCGGGTAGCTCCTCAAGTTCGTGTAGGGGTATGTAAATCTTGCAGTGTCAGAAAGCGTTTTCTCATCAAATAGGTCTTCCTCATGTGTTGGAGTTGATTAATTAAAATTTATGATTTGGAAGCATAATTAAAAATTACAAATACTGGCCATTTTTTAGACAATTTTTCGGGTAAGAAAGGTTGAAAGGAAAAAATAAACATTGATTAGTAGTACCTTTGCATTCATATTAAGATCTGCGACATTAACGGCTTTTCGAATCCCCATGCTCGAAGCAGAATGGAATACATGTAGAGCCCTCTTGTAAATCAAGAGATAAAAAGGAAGCCTAAATACAGTACTTCCTATAGTGTAAGGTAATTGTGACAGAATCATTTTTATCTTGAAACCTAAAGCCATTCGATAAATAGAATTATGAATATTGAACTTGAAACTTAAATCTAGTCAACTGGACTTACTTGTTTGTTGAAAAGCAACGTTTCACGTCCTATCCGGGATGCTTCATCAGGCCGACTGATCTTCGGCGGCAATTGGTTGATGACCCGTGATGGGGTCGAAGAATTTCAGAAAACGTCACGGAATCTTCCGAACTGCTGAGTTGTAGGCCCCGGCTAAGTTGTGCCGCAGGCCTTCTCCCCTGTTGAGAGATGGCTACTCCCTTTTCACGTAAATCAACTCCTTAGCCCCTTCTCAAACCACCGTTATGAATATTGTGTGTTTCTCGATTTTGTTTCGTGATTTTGTTTGAAAACAAAACTTATATAGATTTGTAACTTAATTAAATTGTTTGCTTAATTAAATTACTTCATTGAATTCATACCTTTATCAAATTTATTACTTTATTAAATTTACTTCATAAACTGTTATGCTACTTTTTTGTCTCGCCTGGACGTGTTCAGGAAGAGACTATGAAATCACTTTTCTGTATGTATGTATGTATGTATGTAGTATGTAGTATGTCCGCTCATTTTGGTTAAAGTTTTGTAAATGAATGTCAATTGAAAGTGTTGCTTCAATTAAACCAAACTTGGTAACAATGATCAGTGGGTGGGACTAAGGTAATTGGGGTCAAGGTCATGCAGGGGTCATCTGGGCGTATCTTAGAGGTCAATTGTCATAGGAAAGTACAGGACCACCTAACTTGGTCAGAAGAACCACTGACCTGAATGTAGAACAATGCCCAGGTCAAAGGTCATTAGGCGGTCATCTGGGGTCATCTAAAGGTCAATTGTCATAGGAATGTGCTAGCACACCTAATTTGGTCCGAAGAACCCTGACCTGAATGCAGAACAATGCCCAGGTCAAAGGTCATGCGGGGTCATCGGGTCATCTAAGGTCAATTGTCATAAGAATGTGCTAGGACCACCTAACTTGCGTCGAAGAACACTGACCTGAATGCAGAACAATGCCAGGTCAAAGGTCATGCAGGGGTCATGCGCAGGCTCATCTAAAGTCAATTGTCATAGGAATGTGCTAGAGACCACCTAACTTTGTCAGAAGAACCACTGACCTGAATGCAGAACAATGCCCAGGTCAAAGGTCATGCAGGGGTCATCAGGAGTCATCTATGGGTCACTTCCATCGGGATGTCCTAGGACCACCAAACTTGGCCAGAAGAACCACTGCCAGAACGCAAACAATTTTGAGGTCAAAGTAGTTCTACTGAACAAATTTATATTGTCATAGTTTTATGGCTTGCCCCCCCCCCCCCCCAGCATTTTGCTGAAAACTGCCAATTAAAGGTGCATGCCTCATTTTCTGACCGTTAAAACAGGCGCCGGCGGCGGGGCGGGAGACTGCTGTCGGCGGCGTCTGGCGAGAACAACTTGCTTGTTTTAAGCCTGAAAATGCAATCGATCAGTGAATTCTATATTCCTCCAGGCTGGTCAACAAGTCAACCCGGTTTACCCGACAATGGCGTACCACTATGCCATGCCGCAAGCTCAACGTAACGTGTTTCCTACAGGTCAGCTGGCCCAGGTTAGACATCCTCGTTGGGGACAGCAGCCACAACAGGCCCGTACAGGTGCGTGCATTTCTCTTATTAGTTTTTATCGAGCCACCGTGGTGGTGCGAGACTAAGGGACCCTTAGTGGCGCGTGTGTGTGTTGACTGTATCACTCATGAAACTTGACTAACTGTGTGACCATTTGCCCGTCTGCAACCAAGTTGGATGGTAGAAGCCATACAAAAACCTCCATGTTTTTCTGGTTTTTTTTTTGGGGGGGGGTGTCAAAGGTCATGTATGTAGGTCAAAGGTCAAATGCCGTGAAATGTGAAAATATACCTAGAATGATTGCATGCTAATTGGGTGAGGCACATTATAGCTATTGCCTTGTTTTCTACGTAGTACTGGTACCTAGCAGGAAAAGCATAGAATTTTAGAGCAGAAAAATGGAGGCAGAATTTTGTAGAATTCCACTTTTTTCAGAATAACAAGATTGTAAAAAACAATACAGAAATAACAGATTGCAGTAAAACGCAGTAATTCACAAAGAAAGTATTTTATGAAAATGGATTTTTGTTCTAATCTACATCGGTGAGTTATGTGTTAAATACAGTGTATATATCTCACAATGAGGGATAAATTGTGGTGTATGGGCAAATCAGTGCATTAATGAAAAATCGGAGGAAATAATAGTGATTTTTAAGTTTCAGTTTTAGAAAACTGAAAAAAAAAACCTGGAAACGAGCAGAAAATGGAAATTTTACTTTTTAGAAAATGAAAAACTTGGCAAAGAAGGAAGAAAGCAAAATTTCTTTATTTCAAGAAAACAAATTTTCATAATACAACAGATTGCCATATTCAACAGAAATAGTTTCACTGAACATGTAGATTCTGTTTGGTGAACTATATTTTGTCATTGAGATATCGAGGACAACAATATGTGACCGCCCAGCTCCAAATCCACGAAAAGTCGCAGATTATGATTCTCTGTAATAGACCAAAATATATCATTTGGGTTGACCAACTCAAATTGTTGAAGTTTATTTTATCTGAAAGAATATTTTTTTCCTCTACATATTGTCAAAATTTGGTAGCCTAAAACAAAAACAAACTAGAGATATCACAGCAGGCTTTCGGCTGATCATTTTTTTTTTTTTGGGGGGGGCGGGGCATGCCGAATTTTGCATGGCACATCCAAGTGAACCTAATCTTTAAATCCTTTTTTCCCCCTTTTCTGTAAAACTGCACCTCTTAACTCTCTCTTATTTCAATCACATCTTGAATCTACTGAGATAGTTAATTTTAACAAGTTACGTATCTTTTTAAATTTTAGAGCATACTGTATCAAACTATGTAGAAAAATGAGATTCATTTGGCTACTTTTTGTGTGTTTTAGGCTGAGTGATCACATATGTATTTGAATGTCTTTTCCTACAGCTGGACAGCCTAACTTCCAGGGCATGCCCGGTGCAGCAGGGCGCCAGTTTGGAGCCCCACGTACAGGTGGCGCCACCGCCCAAGTTCGTGCACCCATGCCTGCTACCCGCGTGCCGGTTCAGACCACCCCTGCAGGACAACGAGTGGGAGGTAAGTGTTTGAACTAAAGACACAATTTAACATTGTGGAGCTTCAATTTAAAAAAAAAATGTCCAACTTTGATATCTGAGCTACATAGTAGTGTTTATATGAACAAATAAACATTCTAAAATACAAAAGATTGGCAAATTATGCTGCCACTGGTAAGGGTTGCATGGATAAACATCACATGTGACTTTTTACTCCAGTGGAGTACAAAGAAGTCTAGATTTGTAACACAGTAGTCTATGGGAGAAAATGGACAGGTGAACCTGGTCAAACTGAGTACTCGTAGATTTTCAGTTTTTCAAAGCACTAAAAAATGATTTTGAAGAGCAATTTTTCAGGCTTTACTTTTAGATCTTATGAAAGACACTTATAGCATGGAGGATTTCTATGACTCACATTTTTTAAACTGGTCATTGTTAAATTGTGTCATTAAAAGATTGTTTCGATACTCAACTCACCTGGTTTAATTTAGACTGTGTGGATAATTCAAAGGTATTGTATGTCTAATGTAGGGCTCAACATGAGCACTTGCTCACTTGCCTGGAAAAATGTGTTGTCACGTTGAGTGTTGACACAGAAAACCAATTAATACAAGTCTCTTTGGATATTTATTCATTACATATATATCTTTGTGTTAAAACTATTTTGACTTGTCTCATTATTGAGGCTATAACTGCATAATAATCTCACTTCATTCTTTATATTTTATCAGGTATGGCAGCCCCTGCCCAGCAGCCCATGCGCATCGGTGCAGGAGCCCAACTGGCCGTCAACCAGGCCAAGCAGTACCCCAAGTTCTCGGCTGTACCAAGGCCGGGCATGCAGGGACAGGCCATGCACACTGTAAGTTGGCTACATTTGCGTAAACTCCATTTCAAGCATGTGAAGTATTTCAGAACACCAGCATGCATAATGGTTTTCACAGCCAGTTGAAGACATTAACTGGAATCATTCAAGCGTAGTACCAAGCAATATGCCTTTCAATCCAATCAGTCAGCTAGTCAAATTTATCAATAAAATTGACTCCAACCTTTGGAGTCTTTTGTAAGTTTTTATTGGAGCTTTTTATTACTCTGTTGTATAGAATTAAATGAACTCTGGTTTGTAATAACAACTTGCTTTTGCAGTTGACAAATCTTCAAAATGCCATGTACCTATTTATTTCTAGTAGTATTTCTTTAGCATGCACTCTGACCAATACTAAGCTATAAGGCTGGCTGTATGTTTTATTGCTGACATTGATATGCATGTGAATAAAACAGCATTGTGCCATTGTTACTGATTTGATGTATCCAATAATGTATGCAGGCTATGTAGTTTCACATGTGCAACTTTAAACCCCATGGGAGATGCCTCAAAACTTGGAAGGGGACAACAGAAAGACATAAAAACATACGGTCTCACCCATGTAGACTCACATAACTGAAAAGCTTAGAGAAAGCCCATCCAGGAAATGAAGAATTCAACCCCATGTAGTGGGGAAAATGAACATTAAAGGCAAGGAATCTCAATTGAAACCCCTCCTGTAGCACAGCAAAACATCACTCGTGCCCTTACCTAAGGCTATTTATGAAGGACGCATCTCTGAAATCTGAAGATCAGTAGAGTAATTATCTAGACTTTGAAAAATGACCTCAAAACCAAGTGTATGCCTAGTGTGTGTAAGGCTAGAAATGTTTGTTTCTCCGAGACATTAATTCAAATCAAAATGTAACGGTCACTTTAAGTCAGAGATGCCACTCAATGCTATTCAAAAAGTCTGAAAATGTCTGAAAAACCCTGATAGTTTTTTTTTTTTTATGTATTCTTTTGTACGGAGAAAGATTGAAAAAAAAAAAGTAGAAATTCGACAAAAGTGGCATCCCTAATGATTCAACTAAAACTGAGTTTCTAGCTCCTATACTTTGCTTGATGTTCTTAAAGGCAGTGGATCTCTTTTGCATGCCTAAAAATCAACATTGTGTAAATACAATGACATTTAGAAGAAAATGTCATCTGGGAACCTTGAGCAAAATATAGGAGCTACAAACTCAGTTTTAGTGGAATTATAGTGACCATTAGACTCTGATTTGAATTTTTTTCTCGCGAGAAAAAAATTCCTACCATAGAATGTACACTAAACGGCTATTGTTTTTCTTTCACATTTTTCAAATTCTAGGAAATAACTGACCCCCAAATTTCACAGACATGCCTTTCATCAATAGCCTAAGGGCATGTGTAATCTTTTCCTGGTCTGTGGGGATGTTTGCAAATGAGATCTATGACTTTAAATGAATTATTTTGTCCACATACCAGTCTACTCAATTTCAATTTTTAGACATGCAAAAGAGATAATGAATGCAGTGACGAATAACACTCTGAATTGACATCATTTTCACAGGAGACTCAACAACCGGTCCAGGCCCTTCACGTGCCAGGTCAGGAGCCCCTGACTGCCGCTATGTTGGCCTCTGCCCCCGCCCAGGAGCAGAAACAGATGTTGGGTGAGCGTCTCTTCTCCATCATCTCCGAGACCCACAAGGAGCTGGCCGGCAAGATCACCGGCATGCTGCTGGAGATTGACAACTCTGAGCTGCTCCACATGTTGGAGACCCAGGAATCCCTGGAGAAGAAGGTAAACCTTTAAATTTACTTCTATCCCGTTGCACCCCCCCCCCCTCTTTTCCCTACTGCTGTGAAGGGTGCCAGAGACATGTTTTGGGTTGTTCATCTGTCAATCTGTACACCCAGTATCTCCTCAAATTCATGTTGAACCCCTGGATAGATTTTGCTTATACTTGCCCAGATGGGCTCTGCAAATTGTGGAGGGACTGATTACAACTTGAAT
>JZLH01S0618836.1:0-13074 GCA_001188425.1 Eucidaris tribuloides
CACAAAAATTATGACCGAGAAAAATATTTGACCACGCAGGGATTTGGAGAAAAAATAGAAAAACTTTTGGACCTTGGATTTAGACTAATTTTTTTCCGTCACTACCACACCCCCCCCCCCCCCCGCTGAGCGAGTTTTCGGGGGCTGGCGTGACCGGACCTGGGATTTGGAGAAAAAATGTTAGTCACTATAGGCCTACCCTCCCCCCCCCCCCACACCCCCCCGCTGAGCGAGTTTTCGGCGGTTGGCGTGACCGGAAAAAAATGACCTGGGACTTGGTGCCCCCACCTCCCCCCACAAAATTGCAAGGCCCCCAGTGCCCCCCCTGCTGAAAAAATGCTAGCTACGCCCCTGAATAATGATAATCCGTCCCCCCCCCAAAAAAAAAACAGAAAAAAAAAAATCTGAGTAACATGATTCCCCATGCCATGCGCTTACGCATGGTTTCACAACTTGAGGGGGTATTCTTCCGCGGCTAAATCCTAGGTCTATTTTTCCCGGTCACGCCAGCCGCTGAAAAACTCGCTCAGCGGGTGGGGGGGGGGGGGGGGGGCGTAAAGCAAAGTCAACATTTACTTTATGTTTTCATGGTTTTTGCAGATTTCAAACACCTCCTTTTGACAAAAAATGCACAAATTTTCCAGAAAAAAGGGGTGTGGTGTTAACACCTCCTCTTTGGCAATTAAAAGGGGGTGTTTAACAAACACCCTCCTGCGTACGCGTATGCCCCATGCTACCGTGTCTTTGATAAGGTCTAAAAAATTCAGGCCAGGTGCGGCGCCAGGGTAAAATCTTAAGGGGGGGGGGCAAAATTCGTCGGGGAAAATTTGCCGGCCAAATTTGCGGCCAAATAGCAGCCGAAAAGTCGCTGCTTGTCTCCTATGTAGTATACACAAACACGCCAGCAAACCTCTTATTATAGTTTGCTGCGTCAGCTTCATAACTGTGGTGATTTCAAGTCATTGTTGATTAGTAAAGTTAAAAGTGTCTTAGACAAGTGTGGTATGTCAAATTTATGGCTGGATGATAACCCATTGAATCTAAATTAAACTGTCTTTGAATCTTAGGTTGGATGACATGGATAAGCAAAATTGGAGTGCTGAAGTTAACAGAAACCGTTTCTGCTTTAACTATATTTTTAAACAAGAGGATGGCTTGGAAAATTATTTGTCAAAATGGATCTAGGAGATAGGATAACTCTTTGTAAATTTCGATGCGGTAATCATACCTATTGCTAACTGATATTCTAATCAAGCACAAGAATTACAGGTATGTACTTTGTGTAATTTGCAGGTTCAGGGGGATGAATTTCATTATCTGTTTACTGAAACACGTAGGCGCTATATCAAGAAATACTCTCGCCGTCCTAACATTATCAAATTCCGTCAGTAGTAACAATTTAAACAGTTAAAGAATTTGTCCAGATTTTGTAAAATAATTATGTCAAAATTTGTTTGAAAAGTATTTGTTTTGTATTTAGTAGTAACTACGTGTAGTTAAAGACATTGTGAAAGACACGTTTAAAAAATTGTCGAACTTTGCTATCATCTGACAGTGTTTGAATGGACAAATAAACACCTTAGAACACAAAAGTTTGGACAGTTATGCTGTCACTAGTACAATATGTGCAGATACAAATTGGCACATTAATTTCCTATCCGGCGATAGGAAATTCTGCAACACAGCAGTCTATGGGGGAAAGCTGGAATGCATGGTCTCTCAATGATTTTTACTATTTTAAAGCACTTACTGATCGTTTTAAACTGCAATTTTTTCAGGGCTTCATTTTTAGACCATGTCTGAGACACTGGTAGCATGGGGATCATGCCAGGCTCAGACTTTTTTAAACTGAACACTGTTATACAGTGCCTTTAACAACAGTAATCGTAAATGTGTATTCTGACACGTTGTTAATGTTAGTTGTAAATTTATATACATAGGCATATATATTTATATTATGTTATTGTGACTTCTAATTTATATCTCGAGAGCTTTTGTACTAATTGTATTTCTTTCAGCATGGCCCCGGGAGGGCCGTTTAAGATAATAATTCATTGTCATTGCTGTATTCATTCATTCATGTCATTCATGTCATTCATTCATATTTACTAAAGAATACTCATAAGGGCATTACAGTTTGACAGGGCACGGCTACGCGCGGCGCTACACTCGTTGTTGTTGTTGGTTTTATAGGCCGTTTTGCATTCTTTAGAGAAATATTTACGCCAAAAGTTGATATAAAGCTTTTTGCGTTATTTTCAATTTAAATTTCAGATACGTTATTTTATTTAAAATTTGTTTGATTTTGGCATGAAATAGAATAACAGAAAAAAAAATCGTAATTTCAGATTGACAAAACATACGGCCTGCAACATCTAAAAAATGCGCTGGTTTGGCTGCACACGGATCGTGCGTGTGTATCAACTTCTGATAAAAGCAAACTTAGGAAATCGTGCAGCGGAGAGCTGACGCTCGACGAACTTTTGCGACGTTCATCGGTAAGTTTTCACGATTTAAGTTAGTATACAGACCCCGTTGAAGGAAGGAAGGGGAAAACGATACGAGTGAGGTAATAAAGTTTGGCATGAGAAGGTACGGTGCAATGGAATCTGTGTGGCGAATGTGGAAGTTTATTCGACGAGAATCTATTTAGTTTGACGTTAGAGTCTACGCACATAAATGTAGACAGCGCGAACACGTGGAGCTATTGAGTCTTGGGCAGAGCTTCTTGGCTGCTCGACTGGTGATCGACCATGTCAGTCACGGGACTAGCTGAGTTTTTTGTCAGCACTTACTGAAGTATGTGGTCCTACATGCATATGTAGTGGTCAAAGCATATGGACGCTCAATACGGCCCAACCAAGTAATAACAGTCTAAACAGTCTCAAAGTTCCCAACATGTAATTTTATATACAAACTGCATGTGACAAAATAGTACTTCCTCAAGGGCAGCTGTTTTTAAATTACACGCACTAGTAGGTCTATTTGTTCTCCCCCCTCGTCATAATTACACCATATAAATAGCGCCATCAGTGCGGAGTTGAAATGTGTAATAGTTTATAGAAGTTTCTTAGAATTAAAATGATTGTGAGCAGCTTCGGTATGTTATGCCATCCCGCCACCCCCTCTACCACGCGCACCCGCCACGTCCGGAATCGCACCCACCTCGCGCGCCCCCCCCACCTTCCACTCACGCTCCCATTACATGTAATTGCATACAACATCTCTCATAACACGAAATTGTCAAAGAAAAAATGCTGGTTATACAGGGAAGTAGAATTAAGTGCAATGTGGGAGTCTGTGCATGTTGTGCAATGGTCTTGGGTTGTTTTATACAAACAACTTATCGGCATGTGTACCTCCGCACATAGTTGTTTGTAAGCAGTTTCTCTCTTAATCGGCCATATACTTATCCGATGGCTGTGTCCAATGTAGCCGTATGTCGAGTTCGAACTGTACTGTCAAATTTTTTTTTTTGGGGGGGGGGTTATTTTGTGACTATTTCACTTCACGTTACAAATTAATCCATAAAAATCGACTTGATCAAGAGTACATTGGTTGAGGTCCACTCAAACGCTCTGCGCTCCCATCACAACACCGCGTGCGCCCGGGGGGGGGGGGGGGGGCGGCCTCGACGTACAGAGTGATACTGTACGCTATGTGCACGCAGCGAATCCGGAAATCGGGGGCTCTGGAACGGCTTGAGCGAAAAAATGGGGGTTCTGGGCTCCACCGCTCTTCGCAGTGTAGAAAACACGCTGTCGCGCGCTAGTCACGTGCAAATTCCAGGAGCTCTTGATGCGACACATGCAAATTCCGGGCGACACGCGTGCGCCGCAAAAAAAAAAAGTTTTGCTTTGCAGATAAAGATAATAGTAGATTTGAATATTAATCCAAAATGTTCGAACAATTCGTAACACATTGTGTTTGCCCGTATGTGTTGGCTCAGAAATGTAAGAACAGGGAGCCTAAATGATTTTGTCATGCGGCTAGTGTACCACCGGCTTACACTGGCTCTCTCCACATTACGGCGCTAATCACGCTGCAAGTTATTGAAATTGGTAATTGGCCAGTAGGGGCGCACGCTCGTAAACCAGAAAATAGTCGTTAGTATAGCGACTGTCCTGATATAGGGACAGCGAATAATCGTCGCTAGGCGAAATTTTGAGTGAGTCCCCGATCTGGCAGGAGCCTTCCGAGCTTATCGAGAATGTCCTGGAATCCAAGAACTCCGCATGCCGATGACTAAAGTTGTCCAGCGACCTACGCGGACATATAACAGTACAGTAATGGACTGTCGGGGGAGTCTAGAATTAGATGCAATATTAATGAATGCCATGCATTCAATTTTTTGCCAGGAAATTTAATGTAAGCACGCTTCTAGTTTCATCAAATATTTAGACAATAATGTAGATAGATGCTAGTCTAGACGGCGAAGCTTCGACTCTCTGTATGGCGTCCGTGGTCGTTCCTCTTTTTCAGCTCACTGTTTCAGAACGAGGATTTGACAGGTAATTTTACATGGTATCTACGTGATACTCTGCCTACCTACTAACGCTGTGGCAGCGTACTCACCGTAATTAGCATGTAAAATACCTGTTCAAGATTCTCTGAAAAGTACTGAAAACCGACCACGGACGCCCATACAGAGGTCGGAAGCTTTCGGTCTAATGCTAGTCATCTACTGTGTTTACTTATTTGTTCAGTGTCATTCTTACTAGGAAATACGATCAGCCTGGTTTGTGTTCTTATGCTGAGCAACCAGTCCGCACATGCTGCAATCCTGCGTAAGTTATTTTCTTTCAACTGTTTTTGTGCATTGTATTTAACACACTCGCCACCGCACGCTCTCTTCGCATAAGCAGTTCAATGTCGCAAACTAAAGTTGAAACCAAGTGTGGTAATGTCCATATCAGTTTCCCAAGTATTTTTTATCCATTTTAATCTGATGCAGGCCTCTTTTTGTGCATTTATTCTATGGAAATTATTTTTGTGAAGCACTTTCAGTTGTTAACCATTCAACTTTTGGAATACGACGATTTTAAAACGTACCTACATCTTTTTGTAATGTAAATTACTGGTGGACATTTTTATCACTATCCTTAATTTTTTGTGATTCATATAAAAACATTTGAATTTTTAAGCTGTGATTTTTTTATACTGATATATTTTAGAACTTTGCTTCTCGTCTTGATGTAGTGATTTATTTTATTTCATGACTTTGTACCAGGATTGTTAAAGGACGCTTAGCGAAGAATATCAGTCAAGATCCATAACATAATTAAAACAAACATTTCAAACCTGATCTTTACTGGAGGGCAGGAGTTGATGAATGACGCAGACTGTGTATCAATCTTAGAGGAGTCGATCCACATACCTCCAAGTAATACTGAGCCAAGATATAGTCTGCAAATGAGATGTCTCATGAAGTCTTGATCCTGATATCTTTCGTAGAGCCTTCATTTTGCATGCCAGAACCCACATTTCTCACATTCTGGTCATGCAAATTTATCCATCATTGATTGGATATGTAGGACTCAAATCTTGACGTCAAAATCATGAGTCTTTACAACAAATGTCAGCTAACAATTTAGGAGATGTCCATGAGGCATCTTGAGGAACACGGTTTGTGAAACTAAAAATAAAACCATTCCGGTGACATGGACATGGGTTCATGCTACTACAACTTGACATCTAAGTCCCAGAAGACCATGCGGGGATACCCGTCTCGATAGTCAAGACTTGTAATTTTCCAATTTACAACATCAAGTTAAGAAATCAATGCTTACTGCTTTTCTTTCCTTCAATTTTGCTTAAACTGAATGCAGTAAAATTGATAAAGGAATTCATGACCAAATAATATCATTTTGTTTATACATTATTATGGCATATGAAAATGTTTGTTCTGCAACTTTCAAAAATCAGGTTTTAATTTTCATAATCTTGGCATGCCAGTCATACTTTTTACATCAACCAATTTTGGCTATTGAAGTTGCTCTTCAAACTAACTGTTAAACTTTTATTTTTTTTTTTGAGCAGCTTGTTATTGTAAAAAGGCATGAACTGGCATATTTCAGTCGAGTCAATCTTTTCGCATTGCAAGGGTTTGAGTGGCAACTTGGACTCGCAGCTTGTGGAACTTCGACTCCAACACTGCCAGATAACATGTGATGACTGATGTGCAAATGCAGATAAAAAACAACTTTGTAAAATATCTTTCAAAATTTGAAATATGAGTTCAAATTAAACAGAAGTAACTTTTATATACTTCTTCACGATGAAGTAGAAATAAGATTGTAAATGACAGGCATTCATCATTGTGGATGATATGATTATCATTCTCAACAATCTAAGTGGCGTCTCTGGATGTGGGATTGGCGGCTATGCAAGCTTCCACACGCTTCAGTTGTAATCCACTGATTTGTCCTCTTTATAGCCAAGTCCATTCCAGAGCATTACTCATCAAACTGTGTTCTTTATCCATCTACTTCTTTCCAGTTCTTTCAGTAACTACTTCTCAATCCTGTATATCATATGGCAGCAATGTAGGAGCTTCTCTCTGCACTGACTTCATCAGTTTCTCTTTCCTGGTTTTCTGCTGTCTGCAACATACAGTTATTTGTTAAGTGTAAACACCCCAGATTATATTGCATTCTCGCACCAAACATGACATTTTTACAAATTATGCATGTATTCACTTATTTTCTAGTTTTATTTCATTGTATTTTAACCACAAACTAAAAATAATTGTTTACTTGATGTTTTTGTTTGTGTGTTCTTTGCTTGTTTTGGTAATTGTAAATGAGGTCCTTTGTTAATATGTAAATAATTGATGTCAGGCTAAGTAATGGTATTGTGTGCTTTTTATTTTAAAGTTTTTTTAAACATATAACCTTCAAATATAATGGCTCTCAAGTGCGCAAAATCTGATGACATCTCCTCCTGCTATAGCTTTTGTAAGAAATTATTAGTGTTCCCCAGAATTGAAAGTTGCATGCTGGCTCCAGCAATGTGAGCACAACTATGCCTGCACACCAAAAGCTGTGGCTGAAAAAGAAAAAACAACAACAATTATTGCAAGAGGGAATTGGGAGAATGAGTATGAAAATGGAAGACAGAGACAGAGTACAGTGTATGTCGCTAAAGACTAACGGGAGTATACAACAAAAAATGTCAGTTTGTGTATCGCATCCAAGAAATCAGGAAGAAATTTTGATAATGCATGCTTCTGTCTTCGTAAAGTTTAACAACTAAATAAAAACGGTAAAACACATGAATGAAAAAAAAATCACATTTAATCTACGCGCTAAGTATGTGATTCTTGGAATGAAAAATATCGAGAGCAGGCAAAGTATGAGCATTTGGGAGTAGTACAATACATTAAACTCATGTTTTTTTTCTAAATGAAAAGCAAACGCCCATCCCAAATACAGTATTTAAAAGCATTTTGTACAAAATAATCTGATCATCGTTCATAGTTGTATAGTGATACTTGATAATAACACCTAAATGTTCATTAAATGAAATCAGTTATAATAGAAGCACCTGAACAAATGTAATATTCGTCATCACATTTCATTAGCAAGTAAACGACTTACGATCAACAGGCTGTGGGTAGAGTCAATTCCATCAAGCAGGTCGTTTTAAAAATGGAAAGGAGAAAAAAAGAGTTGTTCTAGTTACAATGTGTTAAAATACCGAGATTCCTCACAAATGACCCACGATACCAATTTCACATTTTTGCAAACAACAACGCAACGACGTTTGCATCTATTGTTTACTCGTCGCTGCAAGATGCGCAAATTCTTGACATCAGCACACATTATTGTCATAGGAAGTCTTTATGAGACCACAAAGTTCAACGGTACATGAATCATGAACTTGATCAATTTGCATACCGTTTCAACATAAACCAAAAATGTCGCAAACAACATTGCGATCATGATTTTTAAATCAGAACAGAGGCATTATGCAGCCAGTCGAATAATAGCGAGGTAAGTCGTGGGGTTTTGTGTCCGTCTTGATCAGCTGCATTCGACATTTTAAATTTGCCTTCCATCTACGTGTAATCGTGTTTAAATTTACGCCGTAGTGGGCATTGTAAGCATCTCGTGCAAAGTCTGCCATCGATCGTTCGTCGCGTATCGCGTTTCGTCATAGTCGAATCGCTTGCCACGCGCATCGCGCTTGTAACAAAAGTAGACGGTGAAATTTGGTTTACGATGCGTACTGCCCCTACCATTAGTTCCAGTGGCCCCTTACTTGGTGAATGAAAAAAATCGCCACGATTGTTCTGTCGTATTGTCATGCTTTTGTGGAGCAGTACGTACACTCACTCGACTCCTGCATTGTGAAAAGCAGGGCAAAATTAATGCAGAAAGGAACATTACCGGAGCGAAAAAACAACTCGGCGGTATTAAGAGGTCAATAGTTCTGTAGTTGGACTATCACTTTGAAATCACATTGTCAATAGCAGGCGCGCGGCACAAGGGAAATCCCTACCGTAGAGGATTTATGCAGAGGGGTAGGCGAGGGATCTACGCGGGAAAAATGGCGCTCCGGTAGGGGAAACGTAGGGGGATTGATGATTTGTAGTGGATGTGGGGTTTTTGAGCAATTTTCAGAAATATTCGTAATTTTCACAGGAATCCGATTATATTCGCGCCTTGTCCACCCTCCCGCCGGGAAGAAATTGTGGATCAATATTTTGGCATTTCTAAATCTAAGGTTATTTTTCAGGGAAAACATACTTCGTAGGGAAAAGTTGATTTGTAGGAGAAAACATAGTCGTATGGGGAATATGGTTAAGTAGGGCGTAGGGGGAAATCAAAATTTTGAGTGGCTGCCCTGGCGCGCACCAGCAAACTAGTACAAACAAACAAACATGCAAACAAACAATGATGATGTTGATTGGAATAATAAATTTAATAACACAACCTAAGTACGTACATTGGGGAGGATAAATTCAGTAAACAAACAGAAAATACGTACATGAGACGATTAGGATGAATCTGACAAAAATGCATGTGGGCCCATTCTTTGAAAAGTGAAACAATGCGTCACACACGTGACGAGAACTTATTTGACTCTGTATCTCATGTAATTCCAAAGGCCTTGCAGGTACATTGTTTTTGAAATGTAAATATACTGCTTATATATCAATAGACTACGTGAAAATAATTTAAAGTTATGTTAATCAGGGTCAGAGAGTGCAAATAAGTTTTGTCACGTGTGGTTACCATTTGTTTCACTTTTTAAAAGAATGGCCCATGTACGTATCTCGTGATGATGATTTGTGATGATCAATGACAAGAAAATCATAATTCCCAGGTGAAGAGTGTATTTATTCATTCATTTTCGGTACGTGCTAGAGAAATAGACGACGCGAACATTGCCTAAATGACAGAGCAGAGAGGCAAATAAATATCGGGAACAACAAACAGACACTAGAATGAATAATATCGATGAGTATTACATCAAAGGGCAATGCCAGTATTCCGTCAAAATCACCACGCAAATAAATTGTCAACTATTTTCTTTTAACATTTAAATGGCCAATCTTATAATTTTAATTACAAATTAAAGCTCACAACTATATTTCGCAATCAAAATGATCATAGCAAACAAGTCAAGTAAACAAACATCAGGACAAACAACGAACAACGCCATAACAACTACAAGTACAATGTACATGTATACAACTTGCTCAATGTCTGAAGGTTAGACGAACGTAGTGTAACGTCAAAATACGAATCAGATTAAACGGGATTCGTACCCCGGATCGTACTGCTTGTGCATTGCCATTACTGCATAATTTACGATTAATATTTTGAAAAATACAGCTCATGGTTTTAAATAAAACATTCACACCAAACTTCGTACATTATTGAATGAATGTAATGAAAAAATACTACACCGCCAAACAAGACACTTATTTATGTGCCTTGCCGCCAGCCGGCCGCATGCAGTGTACCAGGCCGCATCGGCCGGGCAGCTACACATCGGCGCCGCAGGTACTTCCACATCCCGAAACACGGGACCTGCGTGCGCGCTGGGGTTAAAAAACCGCGAACTGGGGTATATGTATGCGTCCAATTTGCGGTCATAGTCAGTCTTGTCCACTCTCGTGGCTATTGTTGTTATTGATGAGCAAGTTATTTATACAATCATAGATTTCATAATAGAATTCAACGGGAGTTTTATTTTAAATGCTTATAAACGGCCGGCCCACCACACGCACCAGGTGCTGCCACTCAAATTTAATTTCCCCTACGCCCATGCGTATTTTCCCCTACGGACACGCACTTTTCCCCTACGCCTAATTAACCATATTTTCCATGTGAACCTATGTTTTCTCCGTACAAAATCGACTTCTTTCCTCACACAGAAGATATTTTTTCCCTGAAAATATCCTTAGAAATGCAAAATATGATCACAATTTCTTCGGCGGAGAGGGGACAAAATGGGAATATAATGAGATTTCCTTGAGAAAATTACGAATATTTCTGAAAAGTTGTCAAAAACCCCCTACATCCCTACAAATCATCAAACCCCCTAACTTTCCCTACGGAAGGTCATTTTCCCCGTAGGTATCCGCTACCCCCTAGTACGTCCAAAATCCCCTACGGTAGGGGATTTCCCCTACGAGTGGCAGCCTTGACGCGGGTAGCGTGCGGGCTGCGCTGGCGGCGGCCGCAAAAACCGGGCGATTTACTACGGATCGCAATATTGCCAATGTGACGTCACGCGCGGAATTGAAAACGACACGTGTAAATTTTGGTGGTTTGAAATTTACTGATTTCCGACACGGGCAAAAAAAATCCTGGCGAGAACACTGCTGGAGCTGGAGCTAAGGCTTCAGAAAACCTAAAAATGCTATGCTCTGGAACTTAATTAATTAAAAAAAAACGAAAGACATTCAGAAACTGTTATTGTTGTGATATGACCTTTGGGCAGAAAGCTTTCAAATAAAAAAAATCCCCCATTGAAACTAAACATGGCTTTAAAGATTGTGTCAGGGATGTGCAAGTCCATTACTTCCCTTCATTATCAATACCAAACGGTAGTTTAGTACTTAAAAATGGTGTGTTGAAAGTTTGAGATCCATGATACGTCATGAATTTGTTGTTTTATGAGAAAAACTAATAATGACATGTTACCACGAAATGTTGTTCTTTCCGTGAGTTTAAATTTTGCTCAAATTATGAATGGCGGTTACGTGTACCGTCGCAAGACCAGCGGAGCGCACTGATTGGATAACGGCTAAACTCCACGTGACCTTCGGCTAACGGCTGATCGGACAATTTTGGAACGGCCCGTGCACGTCGGCGTCACAGATATTTTTTTGAAAATGCTTCAGAGCAATTTGAAAAAGGATGAAGTTTAACCGTCCAGATTTTTCACCCAAACTCAATATTTTACCCCAAGTCTCTATGAGAGGTGTTCATTTATAGTAATCTTCACATTGGATATGATTTCAGCTGATTTCATTCATTTAGATGTTTTTTGACGTGCAAATCAATGACACAATCTTTAAAGTTCAACTTTGATCAATTTTACATAGTTGCATCTAGCCAACTAGTGACTTCATTCTTTGTGTTTCAGAAGAAGTGATATCTTGCAGGATCCCATGGACTTACTTCAGGACATCCATTTAAGCCTTCCAAGTCCAGAGGAAAAAGGTGGAGGAGAAGAAGGAGGAAAAGGAGGAGGAGGAGAAACATATCTCGTTCAGGGCAGCTATGACTACTATCACTATGGATGCGATGGGTTTAACGATCAGGTGAATGGGCTAGCCATAGAATTTAACCCCTTGGGGACAATAGGCTTGTACAGAATCCCAGTACATTTCCCACCCGGATATGTTTTTTTTTCTTCATTTATACGGACTAATGTGTTATTAAAGACACTATATAACACTGTGGGAGACCCGTTTAAAAAATTGTAGAACTTTGCTATCTGACATATCTGACAGTGTTTGAATGAACAAATAAACACCCTAGAACACAAAAGTTTGGACAGTTATGCTGTCACTAGTACAATATGTGCAGATACAAATTGACACATTAATTTTATATCAGGCGATAGGAAATTCTGCAACACAGCAGTCTATGGAGAAAAGCTGGAATGGTCTCTCAATGATTTTCACTTTTTTAAAGCACTTAATGATTGTTTTACACTGCAATTTTTTCAGGGCTTCATTTTTAGACCGTATCAAAGACACTAGTAGCATGGGGAACCATGTAGCTCAGATTTTTTAAACTGAAAACATTGTTATACAATGCCTTTAAGTGTACAGATGGATATAGGCAATATTAACCTTAGGTCATTTTCAAACAATCATTTTCGACAATTTGAGAGTCTTAAGGGCTCATATCTTCCCACTTGGAGGTTATGAATGGATAACAAGGGCGTTGATCCGTTTTTCGGATTGGGGGGGGGGGCGAAAAGTAGAAAAAGTCAATTTTTGGCGCGCTTAAAGGCAAGGTTCACCCTGACAACAACTTAGTTTTAATAAAAGTAGATTAATGAGAAAACATATCAATGAAAGTTTGGCGAAAATCCACCCAAGAATAGCGGAATTATAAACTTTCAAAGTTTTAAATTTGTGACGTCACATACGAGCAGCTCCCTATTATGTCCTGCAATATAAATTCAATAAAGTGCCATTTTCTCAGAAAATTAAAAATGATGTTACATGTGCATTCAATATATAATTAGAAACGTTATGTCATACATGTTTCTATGAAAACAGAACATTCAATTATCATGAACAAATAAGGCAATTTACTGAATCAATATTAAATGACATATGGGGAGGTGCTCGTATGTGACGTCACAAAAATAAACTTTAAAAGTTCATAACTCCGCTATTCTTTGGCAGATTTCGCCAAACTTTCATTAATATGTTTCTCTCATTGTTCTGCTTTTTACAAAACCAAGTTGTCGTCAGGGTGAACCTTGCCTTTAAGTTTGCGCGGCAAATTGCAATACAGAATTTTGCGAAAATTTGACAATTTTGTAGATATTGCATATTATAAATTTATGAAGTTGTCAAAATTATTCGGGGGGTGG
>JZLH01S0618837.1:0-14928 GCA_001188425.1 Eucidaris tribuloides
ACACACACACACACACACACACACACACACACACACACACACACACACACACACACACACACACACACAAACACACACATACATACATACATACACACACACATATATATATATATATATACATATATATATGTATATATAGACAAGCATGCTGCAATGTAATAACAAATAAACAGAACATTTGAATAAATAACACCACAAAATAAGCATCGTGGTTTCTTAAATAGATAGATAGATAGATAGATAGATAGATAGATAGATAGATAGATAGATGTGAGTCTGTGTGTGTGTCTGCGCGCAGGAATATGAAGTGCCAAGTAAAATGTCATTTCAAAAAAGTATGATTAATGTCAATTAGATTTTACACTAAAAAAAGTTTGCATTAATATGCGTGTTAAATTATTGTTTAGAGTAAGAATGTTAATCTATGTTGGCATAATTTGAACATTAGCAAATCTGATTTGAATAGTCATGGCCCTGGGAAGCGGGGACGCAGGGGGTGCTGCAGAATTTTTTTCAGGCCTGCAAAAAGTTCTTTATGTCATGATGTATAGCATGATACGTCGTCCAGGGGCGGTGACCCCTATGTTTTTTTTTAAATTTGGCCGTGAACATTTTTGTTTTGGCTGCGAAAAAATAGTTTTCCACCACCGGTGACAAAATCCTTCCCAGGGCCCTGTGAATAGTTTGAGAATCACATTTGGCTTGCCATATTTCAAGTCATTCGTAAAGTCATGCGTATCTTACGAGCAGCTTTATGAAACGGGCTCCTGGTAATTCAAGATTATTCAGTAACATCTTCAAAAGCAAGAAAAAATGGACGAAGCGGTCAATAAACCCACCAACAAAACAAGAACATTAAAGGAAAAAAAAACCAAGACAGATGCCTACGTATTAGACATAACAAATTACAATGGTGTTAATCGCACGCATGCCGCTGTGTACTGTTTTTACGATGTTCCTTCGACTAGCAATGGTACTACTGAATGAAATATATGTCCGTGAAATTCGCCTTTCCGAAACACAAAACATACCTGGACAGCGGGTTGAGACCTTACCAGGATTTGATATTCTTAATTGAGTTTTACAAGAATGAAACGTTATAATTAAGTTCCAGTGAAGAAACTAAACATTTTAACAGGCTCATGGACATACAGGATCGGTCGAACGATCGATTCATATCTTCCAGTAAGCGGAAAACATTGTTCCGCAGACGTATGATCTGATCAAGATATTTATGGTGTGTATATTTTGTTTTTCTTCAAAGAAATGTGGAGTCCTTGTATAATTGAAGAAAGTGCTGACAGCAAAAAAAAAAAAATCATATATAGCTACCATATCCAATTAATTTTTCGAAATTTTAACTGAAAACAACAAATAAAACAATGGAAAATATTGTATTACTCTTCCTACGTGATATGTACAAATTCTGTAGGAAAGGGAACAGAAGAAGACGACGAAGGAGGTGGAGGAGAAGAAGAAGAAGAAGAAGAGGAAGAAGAGGAAGAGGAAGATAAAGAAGAAAAAGAGGAAGAAGAAGAAGAAGAAGAAATAGAAGAAGAAGAAATATGATTGTTTACTTAAAGTTGGAAAACCAGATACAGTGACGTGAATACTGACTTGCATGGTTAATCCGGTGCGAATATCTGATACTATTGTATGAAAATAGCGCAGAGGCAGGGCGTTTCGTGTTGATATGTCGAATATGCCTTTTCTAATCCCACGGCCTCATTTATATTCCACACTCTATCCGCAGTGCAGAACAACACGAGAAGCTGAATAATTACAATAAATCCGAAATGGAATATGTATGTAGTAAGACTGAATTGTGTAGTGACTTGCATGTGGTTAATGCCTTTAATTCGAAATAATGGAACTGCACTCTACATAGTAATTATATTAATCCGTTTATGTACGTGCTTGATACCCGTGTTTCTTTTCCTTGCAAGACCCTGGTTCTGTATTTACCATTTTTCTTCAAAACTTTATTTCGTAATCGCATAAATGTACAAGCGTATACATGTGCGTTCCAATCTTCAATGAATTATGGTGTATGTGCGTGATTTTTTTTTTTTTTTGCTAAAATTATGTTAATTTGTGTGTACGTGCGTGTATTTGCACGAATGCATACGATTTTATCTGGATGTAATCAGAAAAAAAATGACATTTCTTTAAATTGTTGTTAAATAGCACAGAAACATCCACATAATACAGTGTTGCAGTTCGATTCGACTGTCAAACGATAATGTGTGTATTTATCATTTACCCGTCTGCTTTCGAAATAAGCGCCTCACCAACTCACAATTATGAAATGTTAGGATACCGTTCACACAATCTTCAAGCATTTACTACATCACAAAGACAATTAATCGCTAACGTAATCTGTCAAACCCCCACACGGCCTGCTACGCACCCGCGTCCAGAAAAGGCGTCGAAAGGGTCCCTTTTCCAGCCCTCGGGCGTCGTCGACGTCTTTTGGAAAAAGGGTAGCCTTTTCAGCACCGTTCGCTGGCAATTGCCACTTAGGGTAGCCTTTTCTCATATCACGCCATTTAGGGTTAGTAATTTGGTTCTGTAGATTACGCCATTTAGGGGTGCAATTTTTTTGTGGATCTAATAACATCTCCAAATTGAACGTTTGATAATTAAAAGAATTATTTATGAATTGTTAAGTGAACCTCTTCGGGTTGCGCAATGACAATAATGTTTTAGATGCGAAGGACACTTGGGTGGGGTATCAAATTAGTTGATTTCACTGTTAACGCCACTTAGGGTATCAAATTAGTGGATTACCTGTTCACGCCACGTAGGGTATCAGAATGAGTGGATTTCCTGGGAGTCACACCACTTAGGGTAGCTTTTCTGATGTGTTACGCCATTTAGGGTTGCAAATTTGGTTATGTAGGTTACGCCGCTTAGGGTGCATTTCTGAGGTTGTTGGACACGGGTGGGAGACAGGTTGTGTGGAGAGTGACCCCCCCCCCCCCAATCTGGGGTCAAACCCCCTTTACAAACTAAACATAACGAACATCGCATAATGCACCGGTTAAGCTCACATGGGTGTACGCCCGATCGGAGTCAGCATGAACACAATGACATACAATTGAAAATAGAAATAAAGTATCCCTCAATGGGTTGTCCCCCGTAATACGTCACTTTACACATATGAAACAGGAAATTGCCCGTATCTGTTGCAGAAGGTCAATATGTTTCAAGAGCCCTCCAACCAGCACAAAATAAGAGTATTGTGTGAGACATTCTCGATTGCCGAAATCTCTAGCTGAACGCGGATTGAATTATTCACATTGCCGAAGACAAGGTTGATGCTTGACCCTCGTGCAGGCGGAATAAAACTCCAATTCAAAGAGGTACCATTAAACGAGACATAGCTTACGTGGTACAACGGATGAATTTGAGTAAACAATGCGATTTCTTACACATTCAAAAGTACTGAACTAAAGTATAAAGCCAAAATAATGAACATGTTTTAAATGTTGTAGTAAATGTTTAAATCTCTGAAAGCCTTGATGCGGGATTGGTTAGTCAGTTTTAGTTGAAATCAAAGACAGTTGCCAAAATGATTAGAACAACGGCCGTCGCGTGAATAAGAATATTGTAAGGAAGTTACACACCAACTTAACGCCCCAGAATAACAATGAACACAGTAAAAAAAAAATGTGAGCTACATTATCCTTCATGCTCTAAGTAGCTTTGATAAGGTCTAAAAATGAAGCCCTGAAAAAATTATATTACAAGGTGATAAATAACTGCTGTAAACAAGTGAAAATTTACAAGCACTCGAGTTGACCAAATTCACCCACCCATTTCCTCCCATAGGCTTTCTGTGTGTACATCTAGGTTATTTTTTTCCTCCACCCAATTGGAAATTGTTTCTTCATGCATATCTTCCCAGTGACAGCATAACTTTTCAAACCGTTGTACTCTTTGGTGTTTATTTGTCAATTTAAACACTACTATGTAGCTCAGATATCAAAGTTTGACTTTTATTTTTAAATTGAAGTTCCACAATATTAAGGTATTACTTTAACGAAACTACCCTTTCAAGTGTTACTGGTCCATTGTTTATCCATCATTTTCATTTATTTTGATACACAGCTTTATTAGAGCGGACATGAAGGAAGTTTTATATAGGCCTACATGCATATTGAAATCAACCTATGGGTTATGCTTATGAGCTATAGACTCGACAAAACAAGTTGACATCTAAATTAAACCCCCGTCGATTATATTTTTATGGTGACTAACAATACTCTTATTGGCAGCGACGTGAAAAACATCAAAGGCGTGAAAATACTTGACTAACCAGGGTCCTGGGAACGATTTTTTTCACCGGGTGGCAGAGATATATATTTTCGTGGCCCCAAAAAAATTTTCGCGGCCAAAATTTTTTTTCACGGCCAAATTCGTGGCCAAATCAACAGCTGAAAAGTCGCTCAGTGGGGGGGGGTCGGCGGAAAATTTTCACGGCCAAATTCGCGGCCAAAACAATTTTTCACGGCCAAATTCGCGGCCCAAAAAAATTTTCACGGCCAAATTCGCGACCAAATTACAAGAAAAATAGACATAAACGTCTTTTTGCAGGGGGTGCTGCGCACACCCTGAAAAATTTCTGGGGGTGCTTCAGCACCCCCAGCACCCCCGCTTCCCAGGGCCATGTGACTAACGTACAAATATGAAAAATTATGAATGCCAAGATGTGTTGACAACATGAAGCAGATCTTCGTATAACACTTGGACAGTAGACCTGTGTGATATATACAAAGCAACGCTGAGGACATAATCGAAATTACTTTGCAATGAAGTCTGTTAAACCAGTTTTAGCCATTGCCTCGAACATCTTGCAATATTAATGGTGCCTTATCGATTGCAGGGCTAGATGGGTTAAAACCCAAATGCTGAAGGAAGATGAACGTTTGTTTGGACACATTGATACCTTCATTGGACAAGAAAACAACCTTGGACGTGATGGTGGAACATTGGAGTCTTACAGATCTGACAAGTGACAAGTTATACAGCATCCAGACATAATCAACAACAAACAGTCGCTAGAGTGGTAGAAGCAGGGCAGTAACAGGGCGCTTGTAGCCCGTGTCAGTGATTTGTGGGCAGAGACATAACCTAGTCAAGCAAATTATAGGTTATGTATATGAATAATATTCTTCCACATCTTTGATATTGGTGCCTCTAAATGTCAATTTAAATTAATTATAGTATATGTATTTATTGATGATTTTTACAAATCGAAACTTGGGAAAATCCCCGAAGCCTGCAATCTGAAAAATTAGTTTACTCTATTTGTGCAATCACAGCCTTCTACTAATCGTTATCTATACAAGATCTAATTAAGTAATTATATTCTAACCTGCCGTTCGATGCAAAAAAAAATGTGTGTATTAGTACAGACTTTAGCTGATGGATATTTCACGAAAACACCAAAAAGCTATAGCCACAATTTACACGCAAGAAGCCATAAAAACGAGCAGTTTACGTCCCACTACATGTCATATTGCTGTAAAGTTGATTGATTAACAACGATTCGGTGATCTGTTCTATCATTTGTCCAGTCTTACTCCGTTATTCGTCGTCTTTTATTCAACACACCAATTGCGATTATCACATCTTCGCTCATCCTAGATTTTCCACCCATCAACCTCTACCCTCATCAATGGTGGAGACAGGGAGAATAACGCGACACGCAATCTCAGGGGCACGCCGCCAATCCCCCGGAAAATCAACCTAGCGGGGTAGGGAACACGTAAAGTCCACGGATTGGTACATGGTACGTTTACAAGATCTATTAGATAGTGTCTTTGCCACTTTTCATCGCATTCTGTTTTTATTATATTGCTGAATATAACAGGGTAACAATCAAAATTCAATCACTGACCTGCATAAAACATTCTAATTTTACCTATTTGTTTTTATTTTGGCGTAATTTAGAATAATCTTGCTAAGTTTGTAGCTGTGTGTGTGTGTGTGTGTGTGTGTGTGTGTGTGTGTGTGTGTGTGTGTGTGTGTGTGTGTGTGTGTGTGTGTGTGTTTTGTGTGTCTGTGTGTGTATCCGTGTGTATCTGTGACTATGTGTGTATTAAGTAAACAGTATGAACCCAAGTTGCAAATTAAGCCTTCAAACAAGTCATCTTCTTGCATGCAATAATTAACCAGTCTTTATCTCGATTGCACTGTCTCCTTTCTAAAACAGTGAAATTTGTCATTTAAAGAGACACATTCTGAGAGTCAAAACACACAAACACAAAACAGTGCCATTTGAGAAACTCTTTCAAAGAATTACAATCTAAGAAAATGGAACACACTACTGTGATGCAGTTAGGTTAATTACTGTATGTGTAAGATAAATACACACATTTCATTATGGTCTTTTTATTATTTCGGGTCACTTATACCATTTGGATGAAATGGTTTCCAAATTTTCGAATTAGTCGTACCGGATGATCTGGATGTGTATAGAGTGTCTGTAGCTTCAAAAAAGTTTTTGTTTGTTTCAGGCAATCCTTTTTTTTTCAAGATCGGTATGAAAATGTACTTGAATGTATAAAGGTAGATTGTGTTGTTAACGGCTATTTCCCTTGCTCCAGTGATTACAGTGGAAAGAAATATCTCTTGGCCCATAACGTTTACATTTATTTTCATTGTCTTTATTTAGCGCATTTCAACATAAATCCCGTATAAATTGCAGAAAGCAGTTTGAAAAATGTTACGTTCTATAATTACAAAACCAACCAATGATTAATTCCAACCACAAACTTCCTCCAATACATCTTTTTATCGACGATTCTGAATAAATACACAATTTCGCAGCTTTCTGAAATGTGCAATATTAATTGCAATAAATTATCTCCACCAACGGTGGTTAATACTAATGGTGAACTTTCTATCGTAATCGATAACTCGTAAGAGGTAAAGTGGTCAGAATTGAGCGGAGTATTTTCAATGCTAAGAGGCATTTATAAATTAGTTATAAATAATCAATTTACGAAGATGGTATTGCTTTATTCGTTACTAGGGTCAATAGTAAAACAGAACTTCGCTTCAAGCACACAGGCAAAAATAAATCATTGAAAGGTCAAAATCCTACAGCATAAAACGCTCACTATTATAATCTGAAATACAAAACTCGGCCTACGGCATAGTTTTGATTTAATGTCTTGCATATCAATATCAACCTGTTGTCAAAATCGTGCAACTTTTATTTGAAATTGATATTTCAATGTTTCAGTTTGTTTTCCATAGCTAAGTAGGATCATACAGCTCTAAAGTAGTCTCAACGATGAAGAAATGCGTCATCCATGCGTAGTTTATCTACTTTATAACTTATACAATTCTAACAAAAAAGTGTTGATTTCATTTTATAATCAGTTGAACAACGTATCCATTATGGATGCATTTCACAATATGCAACTATACCAAGATACGAGTATGACGTCGATTGCGCATAACAATAGCAGTACGTAAGAGGTACGTACGTCCAGTTTGAATAATTGTATATATATTTATATGTATACAATTTTATCCGAAAACGAGCATTGCACGTTGTATGTGATTTTTTTTATAGCTATCTATTCGGGAATGGTACAGATTTACAATTTTTACAACGTAGGTCTATTGCCTTTGCAGTGTCCCCTTCACTTCTGTGTGTGTGCGTGTGTGTGTGTGTGTGTGTGTGTGTGTGTGTGTGTGTGTGTGTGTGTGTGTGTGTGTGTGTGTGTGTGTGTGTGTGTGTGTGTGTGTGTGTGTGTGTGTGTGTGTGTGTGCGTGTTGTGTGTGTGTGTGTGTGTGTGTGTGTGTGTGTGTGTGTGTGTGTGTGTGTGTGTGTGTGTGTGTGTGTGTGTGTGTGTGTGTGTGTGTGTGTGTGTGAGAGAGAGAGAGAGTAAGAGGAGGGGATAGTGTAATAAAAACCCTCTTTATACTTAAGATGACAATTATTTGTCAGTGCCCCTGAAATTCATTGAATTACATTAAAACTCGAAAACAAACAAAGATCCATTACTCCATCACCATTGAATTAAAGTAAAGTTCGGCATTGGCATCAACTAAAGTAGGTGAAGATAAATTGTCATAAATATTGTACACTTTAGGAAGCTTTAAATTGGTGTATACATTTAGATTCATCGATCAAAAAAGAAAATGTATTACTGGAATGATGTGGTCGGAATCCATCAATGATTGGTTTCGTAATTACAAAAAGCAACATGTTGCAAAGTACTGTTTGAACACTTCAGGATAAGTTGATCAATATTCAAATGCGCTGTATAGTGTAAAGTTGAATTAACAGAACCATAAAGTCTATTTTTAAGCCCAGAGATATTTCTATGCAAAATAATTGATGAAACAAAGGAATAACCATAAGCTACGCAACCTAACTTTACAGTTTAGACAACAATTACAAGAACCCGTGCGTACCGTTGGTGGATAAAAGATAGTTGCTTGGAACAAACAAAATGACATTGTTTGAAGCTACAGACAGTCAATACCTCTATGCCAACTATCTCGAAAATTCGGAGCTAATGACATCCAAATCGTATGAGTGACCTGACTTTAAAGACCATACTTAAATCAAGTATGTTCCTGTTTGTATTTGAGTCCATAGACACAACAAACATGACCGTTACATGGTTTCTTATGATAATTGTACAACCATGCAATCTTCAACACAAATTTTTAACAGTATACTTAAAGCCCAAGTTTAGTTTTGGGGATTACTTTTTTATTTGAAAGCTTTATGCCCAAAGGTCACATCACACCAATGACAGATTCTGAATGTCTTTCGTTTTTTAAATATTAATTAATGAAAAATCTCGGGGGACCCCGAAATTTTACGGGGTACCTCGGGCGATTTTCGACTATATTTTACATTATAGCATACAAAGGGTTAAAAAGGTGTTAAGGTTATCTGAGTTATACCTCATCAGAAAGAACAGACTCTGATCTTTCTGAATGAATTATAATTTGGATAACCTGAACACCGTATTAACCCTTTGTATGCTATAATGTAAAATATAGTCGAAAATCGCCCGGGGTACCCCGTAAAATCTCGGGGTCCCCCCCCCCCCGAGATTTTTCATTAATTGATGTAAGAAAAAAACGAAGGACATTCAGAACCTGTCATTGGTGTGATGTGACCTTTGGGCATAAAGCTTTCAAATAAAAAAGAAATCCCCAAAACTAAACTTGGGCTTTAATAATATGCTCATTGTCTCTTAAAGTGAGGGTTTCTTCTTGTAACACCACTCCCCTTTAATATGGATAGTTGCCTCAGAATGTGAATAATAAATTACAGATTATACTATATGTACGAATGTGATATCTAATTACCTGAACCACACGATTATATTGAAACGTCTAATCCACTTTTTTTCGCATATAGTGACGCTACAACCACCCTGTGTAAATCCACTCTAGTTTTTGACCCGCAGGTATCTACATTCTGCTAATTGAATGGAATTTCCCAAATGTCATTTCTTCTTGGCCGCATGAAGTCTGTTTATTTCATAAGTCGGGATTAAATCCAAGAAAAGCTGTTCAGCGTGACTTAACCGGATTTAATTCACAAACACTTTCAGTTCTAAATCATGGATCCAATTTTTCGTGCTTAAAAAGTGTGTTCTTATTTTGTGGGGCCTTCGAAGGCACTCATGACACAAATGGATTAAGGTGTAATGTGAACACTGTTGAATTCCTTTCACAACCGCAACAAATACAAATAATTATCAACGCACACAAATTAGACATCTTTCGGCATACTGCTGTACAGTTAAACCTATAATGAAATAAATCTCGTCGCATTGTAATGTGTTAGACCTGCCTTCAATTTCAAAACTTACATTCGTTGAGTGTTGCTGAATTACTTGGGGAGCTATGACAATCAAAATGAGATTTGAAATAGACAAGCATTGATGCCTTGTCTATTTTATACCCAGACCCTTTTTATTAGCTATATTTAATAAACAAGAACTCCCTCATGGTACAAGAGTATTGCACTTGATAATATATGTATGTATTTATGTATGTATATATGTATGTATGCATGTATGTATGCATATATGTACGTATTATGCATGGATGCATTTATTTATGTGTGTGTGTGTGTATGTATGTATGTGTGCATGTATGTACGTATTTCCTTTATTATTCATTTAGTTATATAATTAGTTGGTTGTTTAGTTATTTTATGTGAATAAAGATTGCGGAATCTTTGCAATGAGCTTACATGAAAGAGTAGGACATTGTGTGATTTATATATATATATATAACCAATTGCAGGGTGTTTTTTGTTTTGTTTTTGTTTTTGTTTTTAGTGCATAATGATTGCATCAATTCGCAGCATGCACTTGTCAAATGTCAAATGGAAAGCAAAATCACCATTATAGCAAATTATCCCCCCAAATTGCTAGTATACAGAGCAATATTGGATAGTGGAACAGACTAAATCTACGCCCATTGTATACTTCAAATATGCGATATAATGTTTAATTGTACATGATACATGTAGATACCCTTTTAACCTATTTTCTTAATTGCTTCATCCTGAAAAGTTTGCCATTTTTCCTGTCAATCCCTGTCGTACAATGCAAACCAAAAATTAACGATGACCCCGTCCTGCTTTCCCCTTTGCATACCACTGGGGAACTTGTCATCATTTTACAACACTACGTCATTGAAAGTGTCTGGTTCTAAAATATACAACGTGGAGGTTCGTCCAAAAGCACGGGACGATAATGAAACAGAGGCAAAGTATCGGCAACTTAATTCATCGCTTTCTGAAACTCAGTGAAACGGGTGTTGAGCGTATTGGAGACGATCAAATTGGTTACTAAGGGTTAATCTTGTGCAGGGCTTGCGAAAAAAATCGATAGTTTAATCTGACATCTACGGCAGATGTTGACATGCCAGCTTTGTTTTTCAATTTGTGAATATGGGATACAGTTATAGAATCTATTCAGCGTGTGCTAATATCAGATGATCCGATTACACCTCAGTTCCTTCTTTCTCCTCTCCATCTTTTCCCTCTCCTCCTCGTTCTTATTATGACATCCTTACGTGTTTCCACTTGTCAGCTGCATCTTGCGCTGCATATGTCATGCCGCGACACGCGTCAGTGAGCGAGTACTTTCGGGTACTGCGAAAAAAAAGACTGAAAGAAATCGTTCGAGAAACACCCTATCGCATTGCACGCTGGGAAGTGCAAGGTAACACCGTCGATTTAAACTTCGAGTGTCTGAAATGGTATCGACGCGCGTACTGGAGTTAGGCAACCCTTCATTACACAACGGGATGGGGAGGCATGCCGGTGTGCCCTCTCGTTTTGTAATGAGGTATTTTCGACGGTGGCTGTTGAGGAGCACTTCAGATCGTGAAGTCCATTTCGACGAAACCTCTCAGGCACCTGACGGACTGCAAATACGGAAAAGACACATATGTCCGAAGGGCAAAAATATATATAACGTATCGAGCGGCAGCACCGTGTTGGACAAAATTGGCGGGAAACCGGAGAATCCGGTACGCCAATTACAGTCGAGAAATGTCGATCCAATTCAAACTGCCGTACGCCCAGCATAATTATGAAGAGTTAGTTCCTAAAAGACGGTCAAATCCATTAAAGTGACTTCCGAGAAAATGTGTGTTGTTGGATTTTTTTGGCTTGGTTTTTACACGCACACTTGGCAAAATAGAAGTGAAACACATACTATCCTATACTTGTTTGTGTAAGTTGGCTTCAAACTACAGTCTATACCTTGATGAACTGGTGGCCAATGCACTTACGTAACTTTCTAATGTTTGGTGGAAATTTAATTTGCGATTTGAGCTCATGTAAATCCTTAAAAGGGAAAGAAACATCTTCTGCAACAGTTCCATACTTTTTTGGCTGATGGATAAGAAGGAGTGGTGATAAATTATTAGTCTCAATGATTTCCATGATTATCATTTCTTTACAGAAGTTAGAAAAAATACGAGCGAATCCATCAACACAGGGTGGAATTAATGGCAGCCTGCTTGTTCATGTGACCACATGGAAACGATAACCCAAGGTTACCAAATAATTTTAGCCATCGATGGCTTAAAGTCAACTGTTTGACCTAAACAATAACTCAACACACTAAGAAATAAAGGTTTAATTGGGGTGTTAAAATTAATACAGTAGCAACGTAGGGTGTAATCTAAGCCCTATAAGGTGTAAAGGTGTAATTTTACACCCTATAGGGTGTATTTCTTAAATTTTGCATCCTATGGGGTGTATTATTACACTCTTAGAGCTGCATACTGTAATTCTACACCATTACGAGTGCAGAATTTTTCAGGGTGTTGCTATTGTATCTATTTCTACACCCCAATTAGACACTGATCTCCTAGTGGGTATAGGCAATAATTACTTCTAATAAGCTTGAACAGGTAGCCATACGTTACGGCCTACTCTGTATTTGCTTGTAAAATTTTCTAAGTTCTGTTGCAGACTTGAGGTTGCCAGACATCAAGAATAAATTTCATGTGGATATTCCCATTAACGCATATAGCAGGATAGATAAATAGATATGATAGACATAGAAATAGACAGATAGAAAGATAAATAAATAAATAGATCGATAGATCGATAGGTAGATAGATAGATAGAAAGATAAATAGATAGATAGATAGCCAGATAGATAGACAGATAGATAGATTGATTGATATATAGATATATAGACATACAGACAGATAGATAGATAGATAGATAGATAGATAGATAGATAGATAGATAGATTGATAGATAGATAGACATACAGGTAGATAAATAGACGGATACGTAGGTAGATAGATTTGATAAACAGTTAAATAAATAGACAGATAGATAAATAGATGGATAGGTAGGTAGTTAGATAGATATATACAGGTGGGTAGGTAAATATGACGATAGGTAGATCTATATAAGAAAGATAGATAGGCGGATAGATAGATAGATAGATAGATAGATAGATAGATAGATGAATAGACAGACAGATTGAGTTGATGTGCAAAAGTGTTAAAAGACGTGATAAGACATGACCAGGCCCCAGGAAAAAGCACCCCTCGTTAGAATATTGTCTTGGCTTCAGCACTGTATTAGGACACTTGTCCGATTTTTAGCGACTAAATGTTCAGCAATGTTTGTGTGGCGGTTTTATCGCCTTCATCCGTATGTATGCACAACCCCGTTTCTGTAAACTCGGCGTGACGGTTATGTCAGCAGTATGTCTGTCCTCCTGATGTAATAGTGTAACATCCGAGTCTGGAGATGGGGTCTACTCTTTATCGAAACAAGTGCACCGTATTTCTCAGTTTACACGCCAAACATAAACATGTATGAGCTTGACTAATAGACGTGACACTTTTCTTTCATCCGATGGATTTATATAAGACGTGTGTGCATGTTTTAAAGGCAAGTATAATCCCAACAAGGTGTGGTGACATTTTCAAATGTTATCTGTTCAACTGGAGTATTTGAAACAATAAACATACACGAACACAGTCACCCGAAGAGAGGGTGTCGAAATCTCAGATACGAGAATGTGTAAAAGAGGTCTAAAATATTTTGGCACACTACAAACGGCGTGTTCAGCAATACATCAGCATTCGTTTGTGTTTAGAAATTGATAGCGAAGATGTGTTTAGAAATGTATGTTTACAATTTTTTTTACTCTTAGTGTTTAGAAATCTGACATCCATGATTATTGATTTGAAACATGAAGTTTAACCTCTGAAGATCTTTACAAAGTGGTATAAAGAATGAAAGGCGTTTAATCGTTAAACACAATGTTTATAATGTAGTTTATCTACATTACCAATTAACCTGTTGAAGACTTAACTCGTGTTGGGGTCAATGGAAAATGCGTGTTTCAGTTAAATCTCCAATGAGTAAAAAAAAAAACCAACAACAATGCATCAAATTGATACATGTGTATGTAATTGGTGGACAATGCAGCTCTATTAGGCAGGCGCCTTTATGAACATTGTGAACTATCGTGAACCCATTGAAAAGGGCGAAGTAACCAAAAAGGGCATAGATGGTTTGTGGACATCTTCGAACATTTTTTTCCATACCCGGTGTATCCTTGTTAAAAGTGAATGCAAGCTGTAAGGACATTTAATACAGACTGAGAAGAAAAAAAACACATATATTTGCCATGGAATCATTTCAATTTCTGCCAGCATAAATTGGCATTTCACAGCGAGTCTTGAGTGATGATAAGCGTTTCGTCCATGAATGAAAGATGCGGGGCAAGAGCGAGTCGCTGGGTCTCGCGGGAGCCGGCGGTCTCCCGCGTCTTTACATCCTTCGGCCGTTGGCGTGTTGACATTATGTTCCGGTTGATGTTTTGAGTGGGATTGATCCCGAAGATTAATTACCACTGGGCATCTCCGAAGAAAAACCTTCTTTTTTTACCATTTTGCTGTTATTGAATTAAATGCGGTTGGTAGTGTCACTGATATTATTTTTGTTTGTCTGCATATAATTGTCCGTATCGATAATGATATGGAAATGATATAAAATTGTAAATACGTGGTTGTTATCTGTCCAAAATGGTCTACACGAGAGAGGGAAAAACAAAATCAGACAAATTTGAGACATGTACATTTCCACCTTTGCATTATCTGAAATGGATGTCATAATAACTAGTGCACCTGCGGCGTTGAGGTTTGAATGGTTATACATATACTTACCTATAAAATTGTAATTTTAATATACATCAATCCATTTTTTTCCATCTGTCTAATTTTGTTTCTATTCGTTGTCTATATGCCTTTCTATGGGGGGGGGGTATTGAAGGGTATCGTTGCCATAGTTTCAAAAATGTAAGCAAATGTATGTTTAGATGATTGATACGTGGTGTTTAGAAACTGGACTGTTATAGTGATTTGACACACGACGTTTAG
>JZLH01S0618855.1:8459-19728 GCA_001188425.1 Eucidaris tribuloides
TAAAGTACTATATATATCTTACATACGTCATGCTATGTTCACTATTGTTTTTAATCATCATGATACATAGCTTCTAGAAGAATCCTACCAGTTGTTGGCCAAGAAGGATGTGCTCAAACTGTCTGGAGAAAATGCTCTTTGTAAACCAATTCGTAGTGGCTGAGGTAATTCAGGCTCCGTCGACTGTGATACTCTATTGATGACGTCAGTAATGAATGCTGTCGACGTCGAGTCATGCGTCTGTTTTGAATTTTTACAAAGATATCGTAAGAATAATGTCATGTTGTATCTTAATTGTAAAAAGCAGGGTAGTTGCATAACAATATATGTATAGATCTTTTGCCGTTTTTACAAATTCCTTTCAAATTGTGAGCTATATAAAAAATTTAAGTAAGTCGAATAAATCGCTTTATTTCATGAAACATATCGAGTTTTAAAATTGTGATATAAACTCCCAAGACTGTTATTTCAATCTGTACTCCCTTCTTTTCAAGCTGACTGACCCATTAAACACTATCTAAATCACTAGTTGTGGTTGTTCTTCTAAATAACATACCGTAAAAGGTGTACACCATGCGCGTGTGACAAAAAACGCGTAAAAAGGGTTGGTTTTTTACGGTCGGGCGATGTACGCGCGTACAGTGAAAAGGGTATCAAAATCGCCAAAATCAGGGCGAAAAGGTATACTTTAACAGAATGTTTACTTTAAAGGGGTATGTTTTCAGACTTGAATGCTTGTTTAGGGTAGGCTATTCTAAGATCGAATGATAATTACCTCTTTAGGGTTCATTTTCAAATTCCATACACGCACATGGTGTACACCTTGTATTGACGGTGCCCGCCGGGAGTTTAGTTACCTCTTTCAGTACCACACTCAGTATTTCTCATGTAAATTATGTCATTTTTTTTAGAACGATCCAGAGCTGCTTGAGGTTAGTTAAACTCTATCAGTGACGGTATACAGCCGTCTTAAATAGTTTTTAAAGACCATTTCTATGTAAAACACTTACGATAGGTTTAGTCACGACGCAACAAATACCCCATCCTGTGTGAAGTGATTGAAGAGCAAGAGGGTCTGGTGGATTCCTTTTATCTCTTTCATCTCCTTCTCCTTTGATTCTTTCAGCCACTCCCGGCATACTTCCAGGGTCATGGGAGACGACGTCACCTGATGCCCTCTCCCCAAGTGTATCTGAAATCTCCTCCTCCCAATCCTCTGCCTCATCACCACCACTAACTGCAACTTGTTTCTCTTTTAACCTCCCATCATCAGCTTGAGCGATATTATCCCCCTCTATGTCATCAATATTAGCATCAACTGCAACTGCTGCTTCACCACTTGACATTTTCCCTGAATGCCTTGTCAGTTCACCTGTTCCGTCAAGCGGGCAAGTTCTTCTCAGTCCACAATTATGGGCTTCGCTATCGGTGCCCATCGGCCCGTGGTGGCTCACTTCTGTGTTCGTCATCAGCAATCCGTCAGTGGTCAATTCTATCCACGGCCCACTAATTTTCCTGAACACCGAAGAGTCTGTGGTGTTTGTACGTCCTTTGTTCACTTCGTGGTCGAAGAGGAAAATACACCCAGTAAAGCTGTCAAACATGAACGTAATGTTCCTGGAAATTGAGATGAAATGTAGGTCTACATGAATCAAACTGATATTCACAAACATTGAATGTTCTCGAAATTTCTCGTCTTTCGGTAAGTTGTTAAAGATAAAATTGTTTGCACACTTCAGGACACAATTTAACATTGTGGAACTTCAACTCAAAAAAAATTTGTCAAACTTTGATATTTGAGGTGCATAGTAGTGCTTACATAGACAAACATCCTAGAATACAAATTTTTAGCAATTACGCTGCCACTGGCAAGGTATGGATGGATAAACATCACGTGTGACTTACAACTCAGGTGGAGAAAAAAAGTAGTCTAGATTTATAACACAGTATCCTATGGGAGGAAATGTACAGGTGAACCCGGTTAAAATAAGTACTCATAGATTTTGATTTTTAACGCACTAAATAATCATTTTGAAGGACAATTTTTTAAGAGCTTCACTTTTAGATCTTATCATAGGCACTTCTAGCATGGAGGATTATGTAGCTCACATTTGTTACACTGTGGTCATTGTTAAATTGTGTCTTTAAAACAAGCTATCAATGGTTAGCTATCTTTTCTTGATAGTTAACAAACCTTGCATTTTTTGTAAGTTCTGACTTTCTGCAAAATATCCAAAGATTTTTTTCCTCGTGAGTTAAATATTATAAAAGCGACGGTCTTGTATTCAAAGAAGCATATTTTCGCATACATCTATAATCATTGATCTTGACGACTTCAACAAAACTCCACTGTCACTTACCCACATGCTGTAATTAATTACAAGGTCTGTTAAGAGCCTAGGTCAGTGAACGTAACTTATTTTTATGGTTTCGGTTGCAACATCCTTAAATTGTGACTGCACATAATTAGTCCATTTGGATTAAAATTGTTCAAGCAATATTGTGTAAGGTTTGGGAATGTGTAACAGATGCGCCTTGGCGTTCTGTATCGTGTGGTCTTGGTTTACAAATTGGATACGTTTTGGAGGTTTTATTCGCTTTAGGAAACTCCAAAAATTCTAACTTATTCCTGTTACCTGCCGAACCTTCCCCCATTGCATAACTTAGTCCGATTTTACTAACCTGCAGCAGGCAATTTTTGTGAAGAACCAACCTCTTCCACCCGCCAGATTTTTGACGTTTACGTATTTTTCGTCTGTTCCTTGGCCAAATATCAACACGTTTCCTTCCTGCAGGAATAGAATAGTTCAGAATAATTTTAGTACATATGCGTCCTCACAAGTCTTTTGACCGCAGGTGTTTAATTCAGTTACAGACGGGAGGTGCTATACTGCATGGGGAAAAATAATGTCACTACAAACTCAGAACTCAGGTGTGTAGGGTTGTTCATGTGTGCCACTGCACTTTCCCCCTGATCTTCAATCTTCCTAAATTTGTGTATCTTACTACTGGGGGGGGGGGGGTCGAAAAACCTAAAAAATTGCTAAGACTGTAAGACACTTACAAAGGCAAGAAACAAGTAATGCATGTAACTATACTTTTGACATTTTTATGTTATTCAATTACTTTGGGATCTATAGTGTTCAGCTGTTTCCTCTCAACTTGATTCAACTTTGGACGAGTAAATAAAAATAATGATTTCCTGGTCTTACCGTGGTTAACAAACTTGTGTGATTGTGTCCACAACTCACGTCTAGTACTCTTTTGTCTTGGATGAATTCTATTGCTTGTGGCTCCACAGATTTGAGAACTGGAAATTAAAAACACAAAATCGTAAAGCCGAAGATTTTTGACCAACGCGTTAGCTCCACCCAACCACAACAAGCCATTATTTTCACCACTTATCTGTGTTTATAATTGTTCCCTGAAAACACTGCAATCATGAAAAAATACACTAAACTTGTACTTGTACAAGTCATGAAAGTCACGTCATCAAAGAAAAAAAGCGATAAAAAGGTTATAAACCAAGTGCTCACCTGCTGATGTCTTTGAGTACACTCTTACAAAAGGGTGCATTTCGAATTCTCAAGGGGAAAATGCAATGCGTCAGTTTGTATATGTTCTAGAACTTCAATCGTTTCCATAAAGAACAAAAACGTCTTTCATCTATTTTTAGGGTCCCTTAATGTTTTTTTTTCAAGAATACAGAAAGATTGTTCTCATGGACAAGCACGAAACCCTTGTAGAACCCGTCTTTCTATAAGCGTAAAGGTACATGGCGTTAATTTCTAGAAATATTGGAATGTTTCTGCCGGGATAGCAAAGTATCTGTGCCCCATATAGGTTTCATGTTAGCAATATGGGGCACATGTGTCCCATGCGAAACCCATATGAGGCCAGTATGGGCTATCACACTTAGAACTACATGGCAAGAACATATGGACCCTAAATAGTGCGTTCCTTAAAAAAAAAAGCTAATCGAAGTTCAAAGGTCAACCATTTGAAAAACCGCAAAATTTTATACCGGTTTAATTAATTAGCAGAAGACAGAGTAAATCTCTGGTTTTCATTTGACACCTTGCATTCATCATCACTACTACGGATCAATGAATTAGACGCTCGTGAAGTTGATAGATACAAAATCCATTTTTCCCAAGTTTTATGAAAATCTACCAGTCAGTATTATGCATTCCGGTGTGAAGGTCCATCACATAAAGAACCGAAACATCTTTCATCTATTTTGGGGGATCCCTTAATGGTTCTTTCAAGAATGCAGAAAGATTGTTCTCATGGACAGCCACGAAACCCTTGTGGAACCCGTCTTTCTATAAAAGTATAGGGACATGACGCCAATTTCTAGAAATATTGTAATGTTTCTGCCGAGATAGCAAAGTATCTGTGCCTCATATGGGATTTATGTGGTGCGGTGTGATGACCTAGTGGAAAGAGCGTCCGCATCACGTCCGGAAGGTCGCGGGTTCGAGCCCCGGCCGGGTCATACCAAAGACTTTTTAAAAATGGTATCTTCTGCTTTCTAGCCAGGCGCTCGGAATTCTAGAACAGAAAAGGGTAATAATAGGATTTATGTTATGCAGGGCCCGCTGAAAGAGCAGTCTATTTGACTGAAGTGGCTACCCTGGGTAAAGAAGACGTTATTATTATCATATTATTATTGTTATTCAAAAGAGTGTTGGGTAATGCTTCCCTGGCGTTGCAGCTGGAAAATTACCCTGTTAGATGAAAATGTAAATGCAATTAATTTTATCAATCTCTCAGTTTTATCATTGAAAAGATCATGGGAAGGGGTGTGCTCACGAGAGATTGCAGTTAGACACTGGTCATATCACATAATATTTACTCACCAAAAGTTGGTAGGGGGGATAGTATTTCATTAAAATGAGATTTGCTTTTCAAAAAGAAGTGATCAAACCGAAAAGTTTGAAAAAGTGGGTTCTATACCCTTCACCTTTAAAAGAACCTAATCCTGTAGCCCGTGATAATGGTGATGCAAGCAAGGTGTAAATTTAAAGCTGATGAGTGACTCCTTATTTGAGTGCACATATTTGCAAATGGACAATATATTTTTGATAAATTTGACCTTTGAATTCGAATACCTTTTATTTTAGGAACACCTTGTATGGGATATATTTGGACAATGTGGCATCGTTAATTGTTCCTTTGACCTATGTAAATTCTACATGTATATGGGGTCTATATGGGTGTAAGCATGTAAAACCCATATTAAAAATGATGTGAGCTCCAAATGATACCTATCCGGGCAAAAATTGTTCTTGGTAGCTGATTTCTAATTTAGACACGTGATTGGGACGAGTGAACTTAAAAAAACACTATTTTTTTCAAAGGAAAAAGTCGACGTCTTCATAAGGAGGAAAAGAGACCCTTTGTAACGCTTTTTGAGGACGCGCTGGCGTAGCATGTCTTGTGGTGAGTAACCCCCAGGGAAGGTGTCAAGTGTAAGTTTTGATAAATATGAGGTCAAACCCTAATTAAACAGGGTGAACCAATCGTGGGGACAACAGTTTGGCTCTTGGACCTCACTATGCGTGGAACATTAACGGGTAAACCAAAAACAAATAGGTAAGCTTTTTACCTGTTTTGTCGTGTAGTCCCAGCTGTCCGTACTTGTTGCTGCCCCACGCTATCACAGCTCCTGAACGCGATACAACCACAGAATGCTCGCCACCACAGGCGATTCGCTCCACGAAGATTCCATCAAGAGCATCGACTCTTTTTGGCTGATTGGTCTGGGTTTTATTCTGTGTCACAAATCCAAGTTGGCCGTGAGAGTTGTCACCCCACGAATAAAGATGCCCATCTGCAGAAAGAGCCCAATTGCAGTCGAACTTTAAAATGGTGTCATATGGTATTTTTAAGACGTCCTGATTATATTGACTAGTGAACCCACTTTTGCTGTTATATAACTAGCGATCCTTATCTGAATAACAATTTTTCATGGACATTGAACTTTTTCGGGAAAAGAATATGACCACTAACCTTTATAAATAATAGCCTTATGAATTGCGAACCTTACTATCAGTGAAATTTATGAAAAGTGCCATGGCTCTTCTGGCAAGGGCTATGCTGCCCTTTTTCCACGCCTACGAGGAATTTTTCATACAGTATTCTTCAAAAAATATCAAAGGTTTTCCAAAGGATATAGAACAAATCCCATTAATCAATAATCTGGATTCCGATACTGAATAGTGACTTTTATTTGAACTTCACCCATTTGTTTCATTTAGCTCTACAGTAATTACTATTTATGTAATGTGTCGCAATTTATTTATTTCTAATGTTAATTTGTTGTCTGTTTCTTTCATGTATAATTATGTATAATTTGTAAAGCGCTTAGAAACAAAGTGTATTAAGCGCTATATAAATGTTTATTATTATTATCATTATTAGTTACGATTAGTCTTTGCGCTATATTTCGATATCCATCTCAATTTTAGTTTGACATATCTACGTACGCTTTGTAAGTAAGATGGAAGCTATAAAATAAACTGACTTTATTTAGATTAAGTTGAATTCTGTACGATTTGAATGAATTCTATCAATCATTACCATTACGTTTAAATGACGTTATTTTAATTTGATATAATTTCATTTAATTTCATGCTTCTTGTGAGCTTAAAAGTTTCTTATGCTCCTATGTCTTCTTTAAATGAAGGGATCATCGCGGGATTTTAATGCCACAAAGAAAATATAGAATGTTTGAAAGTCAGTTAAAATTAGTTACCTCTTGTAAGAGCCAGGCTGTGGTTTGTTCCAGATGCTATTTGAACTACAGCTTCTTTTGCCAGCATCGTGTTGGGTTTATCTAACCTTTACAAATAACAAACATACCAGGATTATGATAGGGCTTTATGATGTATATGAAGTTAAAATTCATTCTGACATAATTGCCCCAAGCATTCCGATATAACGTGCCGTGTATATAAACTCCTCAAAAAAGTTTAGAAAAAAATCTGAGTTTGATCGGTAATATCTCCCGTTTCGTAGTAATAATCAATGCAAGTTTGGTATCACCGGAAAGATCATTTAATTTTCTTTAAAATGATATCGTACTTGTTATGATTATGCCATCAGGGAAAGGGCAGTATCTTAAAATGTGGTGTAAAGTGTAAATTGAAAAGCTGCAAAGTGACCAAAGTTCGGTAAGTGACCCAATTTTTTTTGTTGTTGATGAGTGAGTTTTCTAATGTCTCTTTGGTTGTTATGCACTTTAATGTGAACATTGACATGAATCGAAAGGAACACCTGCACAAGTAAGCAAATAACAACAATAACAAGTGAAACAACCAGCTAAGTAAACATGTATGGGCATTTAAAAACTATACATAAGGCATTTAATCTCACAGACCTTTCACCACATTAACCATGTTAACACAACAAAGTAATGAAAAAAGTGGGAGGGGCTGGATTTGCATGGATTTTCATGTTTATCTTCACATGGATCTTTGATTTCATCAATTTTTATTGGTTTTAATGACATGATCTGAGTTCAGTATCAGGAAGACGACCCACGTGCCTGCACCACCGCCTGGTACCACTTCCTCATACTGTTGATGAGTTTGTGATTCGTTGATGTGAGATGGCATTTCAATCAGTAATTGACGTAGACCTGCCTATGTCGTTGCATTTGTGACTCTCTTCCGTACAGCCTGGCCGAGATGATCCTACACATGTTCAACGGGGTTGAGGTCTGGGCTGCATGCAGGCCAGTCCATTCTCGTTATACCCTCTCTCTGAGAAAATACATGCAAATCAAGCTCCTGCCACATTTTTTTAATCACTTTTTGTTGTTGTTGTTTGCTTACTTGTGCAGGTTTTTCTTTCAATTCATATCAATGTTCACATTAGAGTGCATGACAACCAAAGAGACATTGGAAAACTCACTCATCAACAACAACAAAAAATTGGGTGACTTACCGAACTTTGGTCATTTTGCAGCTTTTCAATTCACACTTTACACCACATTTTAAGATACTGCCCTTTCCCTGATGGCATAATCATAGCAAGTAGGGTATTATTTTAAAGAAAATTAAATAATCTTTCCGATGATACCAAGTTTGCATTGATTCGACTACGAAACGGGAGATATTACCGATCAAACTCAGATTTCCAAACTTTTTTTGAGGAGTTTATTTATGAGTGATGACCCCTTTTGGCAAGCTTGCAGTAAAAAAAAAATCACAAACCACATTACTAGGGAAGGAAGGTTCCAATTAAACAACATAGTACCCAAGCAATCGAGCTTGCTAACGTATCTGACATGCATAAAAAGCGAAAAGAACAACAACAATAATATCTGGAGACATAAACGTTGAATAGAATACATTAAACCTGTATTCCTTACACACTTTAATGTCCCCAAGCTAGACATAAGTCCAATTTATAACTTTAATGGTATGTTTATCTGTTTTGGGTAGTCATGAAGTGATATTATCTCCATATTCCATCAGGTTTCACATATATTTCATTTCATTATGTTTTCATACATTTTTATCACCAAAACGACACTATTGAACTTACATAATTCCCACTTTCTGTTTTTGTTTCTTCTTTCGATGAACGACGTCTTTCTTCCAGTAACACAACTGGTCATTTTCTAATAAACAGAAGATATTATCAGCTGTGCTGCAGACCTGAAGAATTCGAACACCACTCTGTCCTTCCCCAAAAGTAACCTTTTCTGTAAAAAAAAAAGGGGGGGGGGAGAAATTTTCAAATACAAGGACATACACATATTTTATGCCGTTGCCCCTTCTTTTTTAATTTGAGCAAATGATGAATGTTGGAGTGGATACAACTTCTCTTCCGCAGATCAAATGTTAGTTTATAACTTGTAACTGCGAGAGGGGTGAACTTAGTAGAATCCTAACCATGTGTGTTGTATGTAATTAAGGCATTATACATGGTCAATAGTCGTAATGGTTATGTTCAAACTAAACGAAAATCACATCAACTTACTGATGTGTTGGAATTTCGGTTTGGATGAATTCCACGCGTAGACCGTCCCGTCCTCCGTGAACAGAAATGCATAGTTACCACCACACTTGATATCGATCACAACCCGGCCTCCGATCAACCTCGATACGTCATGCCATAGTTGATCTTGACCACGCTTGAAAATAAAAAAAAGTCAAATTTAAAAGAAAAAGAGGTGGCTTGTGTCCTGTACAAAAAACAGTGTCCAAAAGACTTGAATGAAATGCTCATCCTGCCCCTAGAAATGAGGCGTGTGACCACTACCGATGACGCTGTATCGATTCCAGCTGCAAAGACTCATGAAAGATAGATAAAAGGCTCATTCACACAGCTTGTAAGGACTGGAACAGTCTCCCAGATAATGTTTGTTTGTTTTATTTTTCACCATACAATGTAATCAATTACAAATAATACAATTCAGTAAGAAACAATATAATGTACGGTTATGCATAGAAGTAACAGAACACAAACAAAGAATGATTGAAGTACAATGTCCCTATACAGTCATCATCATGTGCCATCTTCGACACGAAGGTTGTCCACCATGTTTCTCCATCTGACACGATTTTCTGCAGCTCTCTTCGCTTCCCCATAAGACGCTGTTGAGCTCCATCTCTTGATGTCTTCAGCCCATTTAATTCTCTGTCTTACTCTTGCTCTTTTACCCTCAGTTGTGCCTTCTAGAAGTGTACTTGCCAGATTTCCTGCACTTCCACGAAGTATATGACCTGCATAGCGCATTTTCCTTCGCATGAGATCACACAATAAGGTTTTCTGAGTCCCAGCTCTCTGTAGCACTTTGATGTTAGACATTTTCTCTTTCCAACTGATTCTCATGACTCTCCCAAGACACCACATCTCAAATGCTTGAAACCTGCTCTTGGTGAAATTGTTAAACTGCCAAGACTCGCATCCATAGGCCACCACAGAGAATACATAGCATCTTAGTAGTCTGATCTTCAGGTCCATACTGATATCTCTTCGTAGGAACTCTTTACAATCCCAGAACTTGGCTTTTGCCTTACCAATTCTTCTTTTAACATCTTCTTCTATCTTTCCATCTTCTGTGCTTCTTATGCTCCCGAAGTACTGATACTCCTGAGCTTGTTCTAGGTTTTCCCTTCTGCTTGAATTACAAATCTTTCTGGAGTTGACTTACTGATACACATTAATGTCTTGGTTTTCTTGGTATTTAGTTGCATTCCATACTCTTTACACTTATCGCAGAGTGAGTCTACCATTATTTGGAGAGATTGAATGTTACTGGCAAGTAAAACTGTGTAACTGTGTAAATACAGTGTGTATAAAAAAAGTAGAAACTTGTAAAAAAAGATTATTTAAAGAAAATTTTGTGATCTTGAGATTAGTTTTGAGATAAATATTCTAAGCTATCTGGTGACACTGTTGTATTTTACGCTTGGGTGAGCACAAGCCTCTTTTGTGCAATCAGCTAAAAATGCATTTGCGCACAGAATTGTGTTTCTATAGGCAATGTTTAATGCCTTGCAGACCGATGCAGCAGAAGCTCTCAATGGATGTGCATAAGTATTTAATCGTCAGCATGCTCAGAGAAGAGCTGATATCAATTCTGTGACAAGAAAGACACAAATGAAGCAATGATTCAGATACAAACCACCCCCAATAAAAATAAAACAAAGAAGAAAATGTTTTTGTTCAATTTCATTTTTGTTCAATTCACACTTCATCTTGCAAACATGACATTTTCTTCTTTTTGAGGGGTGTATCTGAATCATTGCTTCATTTTTGTTTTGTTTTGGTTTTTTGTCACAAAATTGATATTAGCTCTTCTCTTAGCATGCTGAGGATTAAATACTTGTACACATTAGTTGAGAGCTTCTGCAGCACCGGTCTATGAGTCATTGAACATTGACTATAAGAACACAACTCTGTGCGCAAATGCATTTTTGGCCGAATGCACAAAAGTAGGTTGTGCTCACTCATGCGTGAAATACTTTCAATACCAACAGTGTCATCAGATAGCTTAGGTACAGGGTTAAATATTCATATCAAAATATAATCTGTAGATCATGACATCTTTGTGTAATAATTTTTTTCTAAGTGTCTGCTTTTTTGATGCACACTGTAGTATGACATAACTGATCGTTATTTTAGTGAAATTAAACGTGGCGTAAAATAAGACATTCTGTAGCTACAAAATAAGGAAATGCAAATAAAGATAAAAGAAGTTAAAAAATATTGCCCTTTAACATATACGAATAACAAACAACAATAATAT
>JZLH01S0618877.1:327-12670 GCA_001188425.1 Eucidaris tribuloides
AATTCGGGTGGGGACCACATCTTGGCATTAAACAATTATTCTTTCAATTAGGTCGAAAACACTTGTGTGTATTCCAATGTTCTGTAAATCCACGCAGTTTTAACTATTACGTGTTCCTCCGCTGTTCCGCTAAGGATCTATTTTAGCTCTCCTTTTTCTTCCTTTACATTAATACAGCCGCCAGTCGTCACCTTTTACAATTTACGCAAATTGCCTGATGGTAACAAGTGTATTTTTTTCTTTAAAAATTACCTACATATTTTTCGTCCTAAATAATGAATTAAGAATAGTTCATGCTCGTAACTGTTAACAATTTAGAGTAATTAATTTGTCCAAAAAGTCCTACAAAACATAACAGAATATGGTATTCATTTAAAACGCTAAACACTAAATGTATGAATCTGAGAGAAATAATTTCATATTATGCATCGTGCATGGCTGCAAGGCACTGAGTTGCCATGGTGACCAGAATAACAATTTTGTAAATGTACAAAGTTAAGTTTTGAACCAAATCATTACACCAATTAAAGCCTTTAAAAAGTTATAGTGTTTCAAGTTGTACGTAATGTTAAGGAATCTTAAAGACAGATTTGTTTTTATGAGTGATGCATTTTTTTTTTACCAAAAAAGGGCAAGTTGACTCGATTGCCACAAGGTAAAAAATCCACTAACTTCGCCCTCACATACTTAGTCATATCAAGGATAAATAGTACTTTGGAATTAACATAAACGAGAAACATTGCAACCTATGCCACTTCTTATTGCGTCATGCTCTCGCTTTATGGTCAACTAGAAGACCCATTGCTGGGTATTACCAACTTTCTTTTTCCTCCCTTGGCGTACTGTATAATAGCCTGGGGTATCCAGTGCTAACAACTTTGGGCTAATGTATTTTCCTGCCAGCGCTCATAATTTGTATTCGAAATTTTCCGTCTGACAACATATTTGGTTGTCGATGAAAGATATTTCATTGCTGTTGTTTAATGTATTTTTTGGGCAAATTTCATAATGCATTCAAGGATTGTAATGGCCATTTGCAAAAAACACCAGGTGCAAAATGAGGTTTCGTCCACTATAATTTCAAGCTAATCTTGTTTTCACACAACCATGTTAGACAGTGTGGTAAAGACATAAATACACAATACCTGCCAAAGTATAACATACCTCACAAGATTTGAAATTTAGTTACATCATTGCAAAACAATTATGTGATTAAAAATTTTGCAGCAGCAGTCCTGTAAATAGGTGGATGATGCAATGGTTTTCTAAATCGAAGTGTCAAAATTTCACTCATTATACCTGATACTCATGTATATGGGTATACAGGGGGGTTGTCGCGCGATGGGGACTTTTTCAAGAAAACTCCTTTATGGGCCCTTTTCATCAAAAAGACCAGTCATATGTCCATTTTTCAGATTTCACAATTTTCGGCATGCATGTGTGAGAACATCACAACTGTCCAATTTTTGCACGCTTTGCGCGCAAGCATTATGTTAATTTCAAGTTTTCGTGCACTTTGTGTGCCAAAAATTTTGAAACCCTTAACTAGTCCCTATTTCCTTTAAAAGGACCCTTAATTGGTATGAGTTCAGTTCTCAGCATACATCCCCGCGAACTATAATCTAGCTACCTCAGGAACTCTTTAAAAACTGAATTACAACTTAGAGCAGTTCGACTGCGCGCAGTCGATGGTATGCCTCCGCCATCCGCATCCCATCCAACTGATGTAATTTGAAAACTTCAAGTTACCATGGTAGCAAACAATTAGATGATTATAAGCATAAGCCCATGTGACCCTTCACCAAGTTACAGCTAATTCCATTCAAGCAGTTTTAAATTACCGACAATGAGCTCAATTCCTGGACAGGAGGCTTGTGACCTTGACCTCTGACCTTTCAACTCCAAATCGAATCAGTAATTGGTGCCTCTATACAATACTTCTCCAATACATCAAAATCGTAAAAGTCATACTCAAGTTATCACATCATAGCCAAATCAGAATATTTAAGGCCCCGGTGACCTTCTGACTTTGAGCTCCAAATCATAATCAGTTATGGGCCTCAGTAATTAATACTTCACCCAATAACATAAATCTGACAAGCGTCTCAATTTATCATGCGTAACGAGCCCAAATCAGATATATATTATTGCTCCTCGGTGACCTTGACCTTTCAACTCCAAAATCTAATCAGTTTATGGTGTCATTATCAATAAATACTTCACCCAAGTCTTCATCACAATCCGACATCGCTCTCAAGTTATCGCCGTTAACGAGCCAATCAGACATAGTCTAAGGCCTCTGTGCACCTATGACCTTGACCTTTCAGCCCAAAATCTATATCATTTTCATTGGCTGCTCATTTATCATAACTTCACCCAAGTTACTATGACAATCGACAGCCGCTCTCAAGTTATCCCCCGGTACGAGCCCAAATCAGACATATGTAAGGCCCGGTACTCTACCTATGACCTTGAGCTCCCAAAATCTAATCAGTCATTGGAGCATAGTACATTCTTGTGCTAGCTTACATCAAAATCCGACGGGTTCTCAAAGTTATAGCCGTATACGAGCTCAAATCAGACATATTAAGCCTTGACCTTGGACCTTTGACCATTTCAGCCCAAAATCTATATTAGTTCATTGGGCCTCATAATACAAACTTCACCCAAGTCTTACAGCAAAATCGACAGCCACTCTCAAGTTATCGCGCGTAACGAGCCCAAATCAGAGCATATTTAAGGCCCAGTGACCTTTGACCTTTGACCTTTGAGTCAAAATCTAATCAGTTCATTAGTGCTCATAGTAATACTGTCCTAGTGTTACATCAAAATTCCATGGGGTTCTCAATGATCGCGGTATTTTTTTTTTTTTTTTTTGTTTTTTTTTTTTGTTTTTTTTTTTTTTTTTTTTTTTTTTTTTTTTTTTTTTTTTTTTTTTTTTTTTTTTTTTTTTTTTTTTTTTTTTTTTTTTTTTTTTTTTTTTTTTTTTTTTTTTTTTTTTTTTTTTTTGTGTTTTTTTTTTTTCCTTTTTTTTTTTTTTTTTTTTTTTTTTTTTACGGCCCAAATTCAGCATAAACCCTTATTTAAGGCCCGGTGACCTTGACCTTTGACCCTTTCAGCCAAAATCTAATCAGTTCACTATTGTGCCTCCATAATACATACTTCACCTAAATTAACATGACAAGCCGACCAAGCCGCTGTCAAGTTATCGCGTAACGAGCCCAAATCAGACATATTTAAGGCCCGTGACTTTACCTTTTCAGCTCCAAAATCTAGCAGTTCATTGGTGGCTCATAGTACATACTTGGTCCTAGTACATCAAAATCGATCGGGGCTTCTCAGTTATGCGGTAACGGATCCGGGTAACGGACGGACGACGGACTGACGACGGAAGACGAGACGACGACGACGACGGACAACCCGAAACCATGATGCCTCCCGGCAACTTCAGTTGCGGAGGCATAAAATCAATATAAAAATAACAATTAGTTTATAATGATTATCTAGTATAATAAAAAAAATACTCAATAACTCTTACTCGGCATGAAATGATATTGCTCACATTCGTCTTACTCATTTACCACCTGCCACTCACATGATCTGCATGTCATTTGCGTTTTTTTTTTTCAAATTTATATACCCCTTGTACTATACAATAATAGAAATCAGAAGATACAACCTGAGAAATCTGTTTGTTCAGCTAAATTGACAATCACACAACACCTTTACACTCTCAACGTGTTTTCTTTTAGAAAACTGGACAAACGTGATTTGCATCCAGTTAGCAAAAATTCAAATATCCTTCAAGGACTTGATTGAAACAACCAATAAATGAAATAAATTGTATTGGAATGTATGGTCTTCAGCTGACAATACCTTAAAATAACTAGGTTATATGACTTTTTTACAAAAAAAAAATCTAATTTTCATTTGGCATTTTTACATGAGACAGACGGTATATATGTAGTTAGCAAGTAGTAGTAATCCAGTTTAAATTTGTTTTAGTTCCTGATCTTCAGGTACATTTGCCTCTCATACTAAGAAGTCCTTTGGACCCTGAAATTTGTTCTTTACAACATAATTCTTTCTATCAGCCGTTGGAAAACAATAGAAATCAAAGGAAACCAATATATTGGGACCAGAGATTTTACTTCTTTGAATGAATTTTTATTATATCAGTGTTCTTTTATAACGAGAGTGCACTGCTAGCTGGTTTACCTTGCATCACAGATAATCTGCTCTTACCAACCTCCCAACATACAGCATTCAGCTGCATTCTCCTCATCAACCTCCTACTTTCCTCCACCAATTGCATATCTCCAATGCTTTTCTTGGTTCATCCCTTCCCCTCTGCCATACCCATGAAACTCAATTCTTTAAATTTGATAGGAAAGCTTAGTTTGATAATTTTATCAAACCCTCTCGGGAAGCCTATGTTGAGCGGATTATCCAACTGCTGTTGGAAGCCCACGTTTGATAGTTTATCAAACCCTGTCTCATGAAGCCCTGTTGATAATTATCAAACCATCTCAATGGGAAGCCTAATTTGATATTATCAAACCCTCAGATGGGAAACCTATGTTTGAGAATTATCAAATCGTGACCGGAGCATCTTTGATAATTATTCAAACCCTAATTGATGCAAGCCTCAAGTTGATCATTATCAAACCCTATCGATGGGAACCTACGATTTTGATTATCAACACCTCGACAGAAATCCATGTTTGATATCTTATCAAACCATCTATTGTGAGGCCGTTTGACTAATTTCAAACTCTTTGATCGGGACCCATGTTATAGTTCATCTGAACCCATATGATGGCAAGCCTCAAGTTTGAAAGATTATCAAACCCTATTATGCGAAGCCGAAGTTTTATTATTATCACACCTGACAGAAATCCAAGTTCGATAAATTATCAAACCATCTGCTGGGATGCCTATGTATTGGTAATTATCAAACCCTCTTCTGAGGGGAAGCCTACGTTTTGTTACATTAATCAAACCCGCTTATTAGTAAGCCCACGTTTTGTAATTATCACCTTTTATAGGAAGCTTACCCGTTGATATGATCAAACCCAATTAGGTGAAGCCCACGTTTTTGATACCTACAAACCCTTTTATAGGAAGCTTACGTTTGATAGTTATCCAAAACCATTTCGTGGAAGCCCACGTTTGATAAATAACAAACCTGCTGATTTAGGAAGCCCACATATTTACATTGTTTTGTCTTGAATTCTGCCCAAACCTTGAGATAAATTTCAGTTGAATAATTCACATTTTCTGCACAATCAAGCAACCCGAAAAACTGTAGAAAGAGAGGACCTAATTTCCTTATAATTGGTTGATTTTTGTGACTTTATGCTGGAAAGTCACTTTTTTTGGATCGGTTAACTGTGCACGAATAACGCATAGTCGGAAATCTTAACATCAGATGAAGTATTTTTCCAACAGAATTTATTAAAAGTATAAATGCTAAACCAGATGCAACACTACAAGACCTATCCAATCATGAACAAACTTCATTAGTAAGTACGAAATAGTTTATTTTAGTAGGCATAATACTGAGATATTATTCATGTCAAGTAAAACGAAATTTCTCTGTTTTTATAAGTCCATTAATGTCTTACCGTATGTAAAAAATATTACCACTCCACAAAGTATACTGCTGCAATCACTACAAGGACGATGATGAGGAATAAGGCACCATCCTGGCACCTCAACAGAATTCCTGATAAAGGATATTATGAAATAAGTTAAATGAAACATTAGCATAATAAATATAATATGATTACATTATTATTATACATTTTCACATACACACACGTTTGCAAATGCACTATTTCCCCCGTATTTGTTATATAACTTGAGAATTAGCAATTCAAATTATGTTTATAGACTTGCACTTAGCATAAATCGTCGTGTCGCCAGAAAAAGCTCTAACTGAAACCATTTAGCCTTTTCACATGCGAATCAAAAGTAATGGAATTATGATATTTTTAGATCATTCTATCAGCCTGTTAAGTGCCAAATACTCAAATGAGGCAATATTAATCAAATTATGAGATAATTTACTGCCTTCTGCTGGAACATATGCTGCTGACAAGCCCGACGAAATTTACAAAGTCAAATTGTATTAGTGTGTTTATTTGTCCATTCAAGCACCATCGTTGTAGGTGATCATGTATAGTTTGACATTGTTTTAATTGAACTCCAATTACAAAGTCAAACGCACACACACATACACAACCACACACCACACACACACACACACACACAACACACACACACACCACCACACACATCACACACACGATACACATACACACTACACACACACACACACACAACCACACACACACACACACACACACACACACACACACAACACACACACACACACCACAACACACAACACACAACACACACACACACACACACACACACACAACACACACCACACAACACACACCACCATTGCCAGGATGAATGGACTGTCAACCAATCTCTGCTACATTGGAACGTTGACTCTACAAATTATGTAAAAAAAAAAAATCAGTGTTCCTGGAAATACAACCGTTTTTAAAATACAACTTGAGCAAACCAGAAGGTTTGACTTTTAAAAGCATCTTTTTCAGATTGAATACTGTTAGGACTTTAAATACTTGAAACCTTGTTCAGAGTATCGACAGAGATCGACAGATAATTAGTGCTTTTTTTTGGGGTCCATTTTATTTTTGAAAGTTATATACACCGAACCAGAGTGGTTAGGTTACACCTTTGTTAATGACAGTTGCGCCCTCCCCCCCCCTCCCCCCCCCACCGTTTCCAGGGAAGATGAAGGTTGGAATTTTTACCTGTTTTGAAGAATTCCATGCGAGGGTGGCGCGGTAGGAGTTCTGGTGGGAGAAGAACATGTTTCAGTGGGACACCCCTCGGAACAAACAGTATCTGTTCCGAGTGTACATGCTGCCATCTCCCCTGAACAGTGAAAATCTGAAGCATTATAAAAAGATGAAAATGTGATATGGTTCGGACATAAAGCATATTAGACCCAAAGATTCACGGGGGGTCCCAGAACTAAGGGCGCCAGTACGGGGGCTGGGGCCCGTGCCCTCTCGCTGAGCCAGTTGGCGATGCCGTGAACCGGGAAAAAAAATAGCTCGGAGAAAGAAAAAAAAAATAATCTACTATACTGCCGAGAAGAGCCGGTCCGTAGCTGACCCTCCGCCCTAGTTCTGACCCCCGTGTCTTGTCTAATATCTTTTATGTCCGAACCCATTATCACATTTTCATCTTTTATAATGGCGCTTCAGAATTTTCAAACTGTTCCAAAGGTCGGAAGATTGCAGAATATGACATTCGCAAACCAGATCTGTTTTGTTAGCGCCTGAGGGGCGTGTACCACCACTGCATTTCTTCCTTCCCCACCAGAACTCCCCACCGCCGCCCACCCTGCCGGCTGAATTTTGCCCAAAGAAATGCGTAATTCCACCTTTCATCTTCCCTGGAAAACGGTGGGGCGGGCTCGGGCGGGCGCGGGGGAGGCTGCCGCACTGTCATTAACAATGGTGTACATACACTATGTTTCTGCGTGTCATATACTTCAAAAAATGGACCCCAAGCAGAGCCTAAATTATCTGTCGATCTCTTCGTGCGATACTCTGTCACAAGGATTCAAGTATTTAAGTACCCTAAACAAGCTAGTTCAAATCTGAAAAGATTACGCTTTTAAAGTACAACGCTCTGGTGCCTTTGCCTCACGTTGTATTTTTAAAACGCGTTGTTTCGAGACACTGCTCATTTTTTTTCTTACTAATTTGCGTAGAGTCCAACGCGGTTCCAATCGTAGACAGAGATTGGTTGACAGCTTCATGTCAACTGCAATGGTGTTGTGTGTGTGTGTGTGTGTGTGTGTTGTGTTCCTTGTGTGTGTGTGTGTGTGTAGTGTGCTTGTGCTGTGTGTGTGTGTGTGTGTGGTGTGTTGATGTGTGTGTGTGTGTGTGTGTGTGTGTGATTGTGTGTGTGCTGTGTTGTGTGTGTAATGCTTGTGCTTATGTGTATGCTGTCGTGTGTGGTGTGTGTGTGCTGTGTGTGTGTGACGATGTGCCGAGTGTGTGTTGTGTCGTGCCTGTGTGGTGTTGTGTATGTGGTGTGCGTTTGACTTTGTAAGCTGGAGGGTTCACATTAACAAACAATGTCAAAAGTACATGTATCTCAGCCTTACACGATGGTGCTTGAATGGACAAATAAACACCGTACTAGATACACTGTTCGACTTTTGGAAATTTTCGATCGCCTTGTCCAGCAGCATATGTTTTCCCAGCAGAAGGGCCCCAGTAAATTATCATCTTAATTTGATGAAATTGCCTCATTTAGATATTGCACTTTAACAGGCTGACATAGAATGATCTAAAATATCACATTACTTTGATTCCATGCTTTGAAAAGAGCTAATTGTTTTTCAAGTTAGAGCTTTTTCTGCGCCGACCAAGCCCGACGATTTATAGCCTAAGGGCAAGCGATAAACATCACATTTGAAATTGCCTAAATTCTCAATTGATATAACACAATACGGCGCGAAATAGTCTATTTTGCAAACCTAGAGTGTGTATGTGAAAATGTTAATATATAATGTAATCATATTATATTTATTATCTAATGTCGTTTCATTTAACTTACTTTTCATAACTATACTTTAATCAGCAGCATTCTGTCTGAGTGTCCGGCCAGGATGGTGCCTTATTTCTCATCATCGTCCTTGTAGTGATTGCAGCAGTCATACTTTGTGCCGAGTTGTAATATTTTTTACATTAGCCGCCGTAAGAACATTAATGGACTGTATTAAAAACAGAGATTTCGTTTTACTTGAACATGCGAATAATAGCATTCAGTATTTATGCCCTAGCTAAAAATAAACTATTCGTACTTACTAATATGATAGGTTGTTCAATTGAATTTGGGATAGCGTCTTGTCAGTGTTGCATCTGGTAAGCATTTATACGTTTTTAATAAATTCTGCTTGCGAAAATGATCCTTCATCTGCATTGGTAGATTTCCGACTATGCGCTCAGTCGTGCCCACAGTATAACCCGATCCAAAATTAAAAGCATAGGAACGTTTCCACAAAAAGTTCTACAAAATCAACATTATTAAGCGAAATTAGGTTGCCTCTTTCTTTCTTCAGCTTTCGGTTGCTTGATCGTGCAGAAATGGTGGAATTATTCAATCTGAAAATTTATCTCAAGGTTTTTGGCAGAAGTTCAAACAAAAAATTGTAAAATTGTTGCGCGCTTCTATCAGCAGGTTTGTTAATTATCAAATCAGTGGTGCCTTGCCACAGAATGGTTGATAACTATCAAACGTAAGCTTCCTATAAAGGGTTTTCATAATTATCAAACGTGGCGCTTTCCCACCCAATTTGGTTTAGATAACTTATCAATAACGTAAGCTTCCTGATAAAAAGGGTTTTGATATATTATCAAACGTCTGGGCTGTCCTATAAGACGGCGTTTGATTATTATCAAACGTTAGGCTTCCCCTCAGAAGGTTAATTAATTATTCAAACATAGGCCTTCCCAGCAGATTGGTTTGATAATTTATCAAACTTGGATTTCTTGCTCATTGTTTGATAATAAGTCAACACCTTAGAGTCTTCCCATTCATTTAGGTTTGATAATTTTCACAATTGAGCTTGCCATCATAGGCTTTGATAAAATATCAAAACATGCGGACCTTCCCATCAAAGAGTGAATAATTAATCAAACATGGCCTCCCAATAGCCATGCTCGTTGATAATTATCAAACATGGACTTTCTTGTTCAGTTGATAATCACACGTACGGTTCCCCATCATAGCCGGTTTGATAATGATCAAACTTGAGCTTCGCCATCATTCAGGGTTGCATAATTATCAAAGCATGGGGCTTCCCGTCTAACGAGGTCTTTCATAAGTATATCAAACATAGGTTTTCCCATCTGAGGGTTGATTAATTAATCAAACTAGGCCCTTGCCCATTGAGTATGGTTTGATAATTATCAAACATGGGCCTTCACATGGAGAGCGGTTTTTGATAACTTATCAAACGCGTGAGGCTTTCACCCAACAGTAAGGTCTGGATAATCCATCAAACATAGGCTTCCCAGCAGAGGTTTGAATAAGTTTCAACATAATGCTTCCTATCAAATGTTTAAAAAGGAATTTGAGTTTCATTGGGATGGTCAGAGTGGGAAGGCCGGACAACCAAAGGAAGACATGGAAGAAGCAATTGGTGGAGGCACAAGATAGGAGGTTTGCGATTGAGGAGAGATGCACTGAATAGCATGTATGCTTGGGAGCGTGCGTAGAGCAATTGTCTGTGAGTGCAAGGTAAATCAGCTATCAGTGTGCACTCTCCGTTATAAAGCAACACGTGTATAATAAAGAATTCATTATCAAAGCAAGTAAAATTCTCTGGTCCCATATTCTCTGGCTTTCCTTTGTATTCTTGATTGTTTTCCAACCTGATATAAAGCAAATTTCGTATGCTAGAAGAACAATATTCCATTGGGTCCAAGGACTTCTTTAATAATGAGATGCACTGTACCACCTTAAGTCAGGAAACTAAACCAATTTAAACCTGATTTACTACTTACTGCTACTAATATAGCTCGTGTCGTGCATATAAACAATGTGGTCCAATTGAAAATTTAGCATTTTTTTTTTTTGTAAAAAAGTTCATATTTAACCTAGTTATTTTAGGTATTGTCAGCTGAAGACCATACATTCCAATACAATTTATTTTCATTTCATTTGGTATAGTGTCAAAATCAATCCTGCAGATATTATTGAATTTTCTGCACTGATTGCAAATCACGTTTGGCCTCCAGTTCGTAAAAGAAAACACGTTGAGACTGTTGAAAGCGTGTGTGTGATTGTTCAATTTGAGCTGAACAAACAGATTTCTCAGGTTGTATCCTTTCTTTGATTTCCTATTCTATTTATAGTACAAAGGGAGTATATATTTTGAAAAAAAAAACCAAAATGACATGCAGATCATGTGAGTGCAGGCTTGTTAAAAGAGCTAAGAGACATGAATGTGAGCAATTATCATTTCAATGACCGAGTAAGAGTTATTTTGGACGTTTATTTTTTTTCATTTACTTTAGCAATAATCATTATAACCATAATTGTTATTTTATTATTGATTTTTAGTGCCTCCGCAACGAAGTCTGCGGATGGATCATGTTTTCGCGGGTTGTCCGCTTCCGTCCTTCCGGTCCGCTCCGTCCTTCCGTCTGCTCCGCTCCGTCCGTCCGCTTCGTTACCGGATCTCTGTTACCGCGATAACCTTTGAGAACGCCCCGAATCGCGATTTTGATGTAAACTAGGACCAAGTATGTACATCATGAGCACAATGAACTGATTTAGATTTTGCGAGGCTGAAAGGTCAAAGGTTCACGGGCCTTAAATATTTCTGATTTTGCGGCTCGTTACCGCCGGATAACTTGACTAGCGCTCGGTTCTGGATTGGTCATGTAATTAGGCCTGAAGTATCTATTATGAACGGCCCACATATGAACTGATTAGATTTTGCGGGCTGGAAAGGTCAAAGGTCAAAGGTCACCCGGGCCTTAAATTCATGTACTGATTCGGGCTCCGTTACCGCGGATAACTGAGAGACCCCCAATCGGATTTTGTATGTTTAACTAGAGACCAAGTATGTTACTAATCGATTCCACCAAATGAATTGATATTAGATTTTGGATAGCTCATTAAGCGTCAAAGCGTCAAAGGTCATCTGGGCCTTAAATATGTCTGATTTGGGCTCGTTACCGCGATTGGCTGGTCGGATTGTGATGTAACTTGGGTGAAATATGTATTATGAGGCACCAATGAACTGATTAGATTTTGGGGCTCAAAGGTCAAAGGTCACCGGGCCTTAAATATGTCTGATTTGAGCTCGTTACCGCGATAACTTGAGAAACCCCCATCGGATTTTGATGTAACTAACACCAAGTATGTACTATGAGCTACCAATGAACTGATTAGATTTTGGAGGTCAAAGGTCAGAGGTCACCGGGCCTTAAATATGTCTGATTTGGGCTCGTTACCGCGATAACTTGAGAGCGGCTGGTCGGATTGTCATGTAACTTGGGTGAAGTATGTATAATGAGGCACCAATGAACTGACTAGATTTTGGGGCTGAAAGGTCAAAAGTCAAAGGTCACCGGGCCTTAAATATGTCTGATTTGGCTCGTTAACGCGATAACTTGAGAGCGGATGGTCGGATTGTGATGAAACTTGGGTGAAGTATTTATTATAAGGCACCAATAAACTGATTAGATTTTGGAGCTGAAAGGTCAAA
>JZLH01S0618882.1:1882-6882 GCA_001188425.1 Eucidaris tribuloides
CAGATTTCACTATCCCCAAAGAAAACGGCGAAATTGTTCAAAAGGTCGCCCATTTTTACGTGTGCACTCATATGTAAATTGACCGGCACACACCTTATTCAAATAATTTTGTGCAAATTTATTGTTTAGATCAACTTAGTATTGTCCAGACTAACTATCTGATACGTTTTGGAAGGCCAGTGGCTACAATTTATATCCAGATAAAAAACTTTTGACAAGTGTAGCCAAAATTTTCAATATTTGAAGCAATTTTGCCAGTTAAAACCGCATATTTCAGAATATGCAAATAAGATGACGTCATTAACACAAGAATGAAAAATGATGTGAATATACAATTTCATATGACTATAGAGGATGACAGAATGCACCTTTTCTCCAAGTTTCAGGAGAATTGAACAAGTTGTTACTGAGATACAGGCAATAATGTCTGCCCAGATTTCAGCGGCCCCTAAAACAAGGTAAATTTGTTGAAAAAGTTGTGATTTTACATGTGTCCCAATATGTGAAAAGAAAACATAGTCTAAATGAGTTTTTTTTCCTGTTAACATCTTTTTTCCATCGAAGGAGACCCCAATGAACAAAATGGCACCCAAGTAGTAGGATCATAGGGGGGGGGGGTGCACGGTAGACCCCTCTGGCCCACGGACTAAAACGAATGAATATTATTTCTCCCTTTTTCTCCGAGGCGGGGAGATTATCAAATGCAGGTGCACCCACGACAGAGGGGCTGGAACATAAAATTTAACATTTTTTCGCCTCCCAATAGGGGTGGGGTGTTAATTCACACTAGCATCGTAATTCGGTTTCATATTTTCCGTGAAACGGTTTTGATGGTTTGGAAAGACTTCCAACGAACAAAAAAATGTCAATATGTTACTCTGACGCGGTCTCAGAAAGAAGACAACACTCCGCGAAGAAGAAAGTGTTTCATATCTCCATAAGACAGTGGTAAGGATAAGGCTACTCATTAAAGATGATGGCCTTCTCTCCACATCATTATATCTAATGTACTGAAAAGTCGCGTGACAGCAAATTTAAATATGTTTGAAATTGTTAACCGCCTTTAGAATTGAGAAAAAATAAGAAATTATAACTTGAAGAGGTCCTTTCTGAAATGTGGGGTGTATCCTTACCACTGTCTTATGAAGATAGGAGGCGCCTTCGTCTTCGCGGGGTGTTGTCTTCCTTCAGAGACCGCGTCAGAGGAACACGTTGGCATTTTGTATTTGTTGGAAGTCTTTTCAAGCCATCAAAACCGTTTCACGGGAACCGAATTACGATGCTAGTGTGAATTAACTCCCCACCCCTATAGGGATGCGATTTTTTTTTTTAATTTTATGTTCTAGCCCCTCTGTTGTGGGTGCGCTTGCATTTGATAATTTCTCCGCTTTGGAGAAGAAAGAAGAAAGAATATTAATTGATTTCTTTTCAAATAACTTGTTACTTTCCAGTAATAACCTTCATTAGGACATCATTATAGAAAGACCCCTTCAACATGCATGCGTTATAGCGTATGCTGCAATACTTTTGAGTAGGGAGGGTAGACTATTTGAACGTTGTTTCTAATGACAATATTTCGCCAGTTTCACCTTCCTCGGTTGAACAATCAAACTTTCTTCTTCTGTGACTTCTACTCTTTGGCGAATCCATACAAAGGGGTTCATAAAAGCGAGGCGGGGAAGCTCGTGTTGATTTACAAAATATCTGAGCCATAGCACACCCGTCACATATTTCAAGCCGGGATACAGAGGCGTCGATTCTTGGGGGAGGGGAGGGAGGGGGGGGGGTCAGGGGAGCGATCGCCCACCAATAAAAATATTGGGGGGGGGGGAGGTCAAACATATCGATTTGTCCCCCCCCAATAATATTGACAACTTGAAAAATTCATATGCAATGCAAATTTATGTTTTAAATAGCATTGGAAAGCACTATAAAACCATTAAACATGGCATAAAAATACTATTAAACATACACAATTGACATGTTTTCTTCTGCGCACTTCGCGCGCAAAATTCTGTACTACAATTTTGGACATTCTCAGAAACATGGATCGACGCCAAAGCCGGGATATCTACTGATTACAGAAAAGTCATATCTCAGGATTGACACAACCAAATGAAATGAAATAAACAGTATTGAAATGTATGTTGTTTTAGGTTTATGAACGTATCCAATATAACTAAGTTGTAAATGAATTTCATATATATGAAAACACTGATAAACTCGGGCACGCGTGCAGCAGCATCAGCCAATCCAGAGTTTCAGGCACGCTAGCTTCTATAGGTGGTTCACGAGCTGAAAATTTGCCATTGTGGAAAACGGAAGACACGCATTTTACATCCAAATTTAGGCTAAGTTTAAGTTTTTTTTTTAAATTTTGCACATAATTTTGAAGGTGTACGTTCTTATTCCATGGAAGAGTTATGAAGTATCACTCGTCATTTGATTAGAATTTCAGGTCACAAAGTCATGGGTCAACAAAACTTTGACGATGTTGCGGAGTCATCATCAAAAACTTAGGGTTAATTTTGTTTGTTTTATCTGATAGGGCTTGGTAGAGGCTTCCAAACTTCAACACAGAATTCGGAAGTAGGCCTACATTACTTATAATTTACGCCCAAATCACTAAAACTGCTACTATTCCTTTATTTCTAGGCAGATTTTGATTTTGTTTGTTTTATCTGACAGGGCTTGGTAAGGGCTTCAAAACTTTACAGAATTTTGAAAATTATTACTTATCTTAATTCACGCAAATGTATTCAAATCAATGAATGACAAAAATGCCACTTGTTCTTTATTTTTTTGCAGCTCCTGATTCTGATTGCTCAGACTGATAAAACTAGGTCAGGGCGTCCAAAAATTCAATACACAGAATTTTGAAATGCGTTAATTATGCTAATTTATGTTAATTTATTCAAGATCACTAAAAATGCTACTTTATTTCTTGGTGGATTTTGTTTTAACCCGATAGGGCTTGGTGGGGCTTTCAAATCTCCACACATAATTGTGAAATTATGAATAATGCGTATTTATGCATTTTTTTTCAAAATCAATAAAATATGAAAAAACAAGCCTGAAAGTCTGAAATGGCATAATTTTTAAATGTGCTCTTTCTAAAATCGCGAGATGCAGGTCAGACATATATTACGCATTGCGTAACTTTCTTGTATTTTACAAGTTTAAAACACTCGATAGTACAAGAAATGATTCGCACCCATGAAAATTTACAATTTACCAAATGGTAGATTTCATCGAAAATTGGATATGTGATTAGAATCCCGTAAATCCGGTGGAGTTGACAAGTATGTAATGATGATGGTGATGATGATAATGATGGTATTTTTGTTGATGCTGTTGTTATTATTGTTATCATTATTAGCGCTGTTTGGATTGTAGCGTTATGAGTGAAAATGTAATGATGATGATGATGATACCCTGCGTTTTTCGGTCATTGAAATCATAAGCTACAATAGTAAAGACTCGGGGACTGATCAATGATTATAGGCTTCTCAAAGTAAACCCCTGCATAAGTTTTGAGTTTCCATAAGTTAGATAAAAATCATGAAGAAAGGCGTAAACCAATGTGACAGTGTGATTAGATCGTAAGAGTAAAGCTTGAACTTGCATGGTCAACGACACACGCGCATAAAACCCCCACCAAAAGTCCTACACTTTCACCAAGTCGCCGCCAAAGCATGAAATGTACACACAGCCTGTTAACGGTTAAGCTGTATAACATTTTCACTCAACGCTACAATCCAAACAGCGCCAATAATGATGATGATAATAATAGCAACGTGCCACAACATCAACAATATTATCATCGTCGTCGTCGTCGTCATCGTCGTCATCGTCATCATCATCATCATCATCATCATCATCATCATCATCATCATCAATAATCTCTTATCTACCTATAGGGTAGCCTCTCCCGCCGGTGACAAACACTGTTCTTTCAGAGGGCCCTGTAATTCGTCGTGCGGCTGGAAGAATGTCGTTAGCAAATGCATTAAGCAAAATATCGTTAGCAGTATATTGTCTCTAAATTGAAAATAAAGAAACTTATTCTCTATTTCTGCCTAACATACTGACAGAAGGACCTCAAAGACCACAATACTTTGATTTCATGTGAAATAAGCCAATGGTTTTCATGTTACAAGCAATTTACTGCCAACGACATTTTGCTTAATGCATTTGCTTGCGACATTCTGCCAGCCGCACAACGGATTATTACTACCCCAGTTTCCACCGGATCACTATTTCACTCCTAGGATGGTGCGTAGCAGCAATATGGATAAATTGCCTTGCTGAATGACGGAAACGCACGCGGCGGGAATCAAACCCAGACTCCCCCGCGTGAAAGGAGGAGAACAATTCACTTGATCACATACAAAGTTTGTCTCCTCAAAATAGTTACCTTTTACCCTTAAAGCCCACTGTCCACGGTCAACTCAACCACAGAGAGATGACAACTAGTCTTGGAATACAGCACATATTACACGAACATTGACTTGAACTGCATAGTTACAGCATTCGTGAGAGCGAAAACAAAATGTATTTTCCACACTGTCAAGCTATTTCCATTGTATTATAGGCTGTCAGGCACCCTTTTTTACGATTTAGTCGAAATAGAGGGCGTTTTACATCCTGTTATGACAGTGGCCTTTAATAGTTCTACACGGTCAAAACTGGTAGTAACCTTTCACTCAATATTTTGCGTTGCAAAAAACCTACATTTTAAGCCCCTATTATAACTATTTTTTAACTTTCAAAAAAATAAAAACCTGAAAACTTTGGGTATTATTGAACAATGATCAATGAATTTAGCCCTGGCCATCAAAATAATATAAGCCAAGATCATTCGTATATCCAAAAAAAAAAATGGAAAAAGAAAGAAACAAGGACTGATCTGACCACTAATTAATTTAATTTTCTTCTCACGGCTTTGGCAGGAATCCAATGTTTTAACTTTCAAGAAAATAAAAAACCTGTACACTTTG
>JZLH01S0618882.1:9382-28117 GCA_001188425.1 Eucidaris tribuloides
TTCAAATATTTATTTCATTTCATTTTATTTCCATTTCCAAATAACAAAAATGTAACAAAATACAAGGATAAGCATTAAATAATGTAAAATAAAACAATAAGTGAAAATAGTGGCCTTCATCATAATCAACATAATGTAATTTTGACAATCAATAATATCAAAAAGCTTTGCCAACAAAGTTTATTTATTATTATCAAATTTTATTTATTATCATTAAAAGCAAAAAAAAAACAATTATTAATATTTACAAATTTAAAAACAAAGAAATGAAAAGCAATATAGGAGTACGACTTGCAGGCTCAGCAAAACACAACATTTCACGCAAACCAAAATCATACAATCGAGTGCATACGACAACTATAAACATTCAATCAAAATCACCAAAATCAAAATCTGTACACGTGAATAATAAAACGTTATGTAATGACGCTGTCTGTAAAGGGTGTATCAAAAAAAGAACCTTTTTGGAAAAGTTCTCCCAAATGATTATTTTGCAAGCTGCGTGCTTTTTATTTTTATTATCTATTATCATTATTTTATTATTATTTTTTTTTTTTGGGGGGGGGGTAGATTGGGGTCTGCTGAATTAGTTGATGCTCTCAGTTTTGTCAGTTTCGTAGGTTGCATTTTACTCATACAAATACTTTACATATCAAAATTAGAACGCAGACCGATTTGTGCTATCATTTAGGACATAGAGAATGGCCAAATTAATTCAGTGTTCCATTTTCATCATTATTCTTGTCCGCATGCATGCACGCGTGCGTGTGTGTGTGGTTATGTGTATCATTGTCACAAAAAAACACAGATCATATACAGATAATACATTTATACGGATGAACGTGTGCCTTTACATAATAATCTTTAAAATCTAAATTATTTCTTGTGCCCCCGCCACCGTCGTGACGCGTCGCCATGAAGTGCCACCCGGAAGCACTATATTTTCAGTCCGTCAGTATGTCCTTCCACCCGTCCGTATATGTTTACTGCAATGTCCCAAAACTAATATGATGGTAGGATTGACTAATTAAATCTTAGGGTCAAGGGTTCAAAGGTCAAATGTCACTTGATATACTTCGGGTAACATAGTCGCGGGGGGGGGGGGTCACTCTCCACACAGTCCGCTACCCACCCGTGTCCAACAACCTCAGAAATGCAACCTAAACGGCGTAACCCACATAACCAAATTTGCAACCCTAAATGGCGTAACACATGAGAAAAGCTACCCCAAGTGGCGTGACTCCCAGGAAATCCACTCATTATGAAACCCTAAGTGATGGCGTGAACAGGGAATCCACTAATTGGATACCCTTAGTGGCGTAAACAGTAATATAAACTAATTTGATAGCCTATCTATAAGTGCCCTTCTCATCTAAAACATAATTATACATTGCACAACCAGAATGGGTTCACTTAATAATTCATAAATAAGTTTCGTAATTAACAAGCGTTCATTTGGAGAAATTATCATAGTTCTACTCAAATTTGCACCCCTAAATGGCGTAATCTACATAGCCAAATTAGTAACCCTAAATGGCGTGACATGTGAGAAAATGCTACCCGAAGTGGCGATTGCCGGCGAATGGTGCTGAAAAAGCTACCCTTTTTCCAGAAGACGTCGACGACGCCCGAGGGCTGGAAAGGGTACCCTTTTCGACGCTTTTTCTGGACGCGGGTGCGTAGCAGGCCATGTGGAGAGCGACCCCCCCCCGGGTAACATTATGCCTGTAGTTATCTGAAGACGTCGTTGATGAATTTCCGTGAAACTTGGATGAAGTGGGCCTAAAAGGTCAAGAAAGGTCAAAGGGTCAAAAGTCACAGGTCAACTTTTGTCTATGCAGGCAGAATTCACTTTGTTTAATACAAAATCTCCAGAGAGAGATTCAGATTGATGCGTTTTCACGAAACTTAGATGAAGATAATCATAATAGTGTGTTGTTGTAGAGGCGCATCTATGGGGTGGAGCAGAGGGAGTACGTGCCCCGGGCGCGACATTTTTTCCCCCACGACATTGACGGAACAAACCGCTGCAAAATCAAAATCATACTGCGGGTTTCGAACCTGGGTCAAACACGCATCAATACAGCGCGCTATCCAGCGTCAACATGATAAGTGGCCCGGAAGCATTATATTTTCGGTTCAGTCCGTCAGTATGTCCTTCCACCCGTCCGTAGCACTATGTTTACTGCAATGTCCCAAAACTAAAATGATGGTTTTTATAAGACCTAGCTGAAGTACTTATCACTGCAGAAGGATGCACTGATTAAATCTTAGGGTCAAGGGGTCATACGTCAAATGTCACTTTATATACTACAGGTAACATTACACCTTTAATTATCTGAAGACGTCGTTGATGAATTTCCGTGAAACTTGGCTGAAGTGGGCCTACAAGGTAAAGAAAGGTCAAAGGGTCAAAGGTCACCGGTCAACTTTTGTCTATGCAGGCAGAATTCACTTTGTTTAATACCAAATCTCCAGAGAGAGAGATTGATGCATTTTCACGAAACTTAGGTGAAGATAATCATACATTGATGGTATTGTTGTTGTAGTGGCGCATCTATGGGTGGAGCAGAGGGGGCACGTATGTGCCCAGAGCGCGACATTTTTTTCCCACAACATTGACGGAATAAACCGCTGCAAAATCAAAATCGTACTGCTGGTTTCGAACCTGGGTCAAAACACGCAATCAATACAGCGCGCTATCTGATGTAGCCACACAAAGAGACTTAGCAATTGACGTGTTCTTTAGTAATAGTAGCAACAGTTTCGAAAGTTCGTGGGAATAAAAATATAGCGCCCGGGCGGCACTTTAAGGGGGTGCAAAAAAAAATGCAACAGAGAAACAGGAAGAAGAGAAAAGGAACATTTGCCCCTCCCCTCCTTCCCATTCCACAGGGTAAAGTGCATAAAACGGGTTTTATACGGGAACGGCAAGTTCAAAACATGGGGGGAGGAGGATGACAGTACTCTTTCGCATGAAATAGTATAATTGTATAAATAAACAATAATAACATAACATGGAAGTACTCACCCCCAGTGGGGCTACTCAGATATATTGGTGTAAACATGCGCGTCCAAGAAAACGCGTATAAAAAGGGGTCTTTTTCATGCGAAACGCGTAACGCGCGTTTTCTGATAAGGGGTCCTAAAACGTTGATTTTCAACAAAAAGGGGTGCTTTTAATTAATGTAGCCGAACGCGTTACCTGTTTAGGGGGTTAATTTTCATGAGAAACCGCGAAAAATCCTTTAATTAGTATGAAAGAAAGAAACCTATTTAGGGGGCATTTTTAAAACCCATGGACATGCATGTGTACACCAATATATCTGAGTGGCCCCCTGGGTAGTGGGTACTCACCCCGGTAAATGATTTCTTTCGGGGCAAATACATGGTTAGGCCTACGTAGCAGAAATCCGACCTGATGACAGAATCACCATATTATAACATCAGTAACAAGAATTGGCATAAAGTGGAACAAAGTCCAAAAAGTGGCCAATGAATAGTGCATAAATTCATAACACTTCCGATACAGGGAAAGGTGCTTTTACGCGTAAATTTATTCTTATAGGTTGGATCGTGCAGGATACACAAGTTTAGACCATCTTTTCTTTAGCAAAGCAACAGTTTGGCCTTTACAGCGCTATAAAAGGGGACCGTGGCTTGGAGTGTCGATAATGTTGAAAACCAAATTGTTACAGCTGCAATAACTCCTCGAGGTATTCAATGTCTCAGTGTTAGGGTTAATATAACACTTCTGTCTCGACACAGGTTCTCTGGGCTCACATGTACCTCTAATCCGAGGGATAAGGTAATGAGGATAAAGTGCTTTACACAAGGATACAACCACAATGAATTGCATGGGCTCGAATCTGGAAGCTTTAAATTGAGAAAGCATGAAATTATCCAGTATCCTTAGTATTATCCTCCCTGTTATCGTTTCATAGCTACAGGGCCATGCGAACAATTGAGTATATTAATATAAGAACGACCTAAGTCCATTTTGGACATTGGACTTTATTGTCCCATATCAAACCAAAGATGACAACTCAAGTTAACCATACTTCTAGTACATACTTTCTAGATATTTTTTTACAGGGTGTTGTACGTTTTTTGTAGGTAGGGGTATGTATCATGCCCAGCATCCCTAGCTCCATGCTAGCTCTCAGGCGCCTATGAAACAACTCTGAATTTGATTTTGTCTGGTGCTGCTCTGACCCCCCCACCCCCCCCCCAAAAAAAAAACAAGGTTGGGGTGTTGCACCACTCTCAGTAACCCCCGGCTTTCAGGGGCCTGCTGGACTATCGAACTATGGCAAGTTTCAAACCTTACTTCACGGACTTCTTTGTTATGAAAGAAGCTGTATGTGGGTTGAATAACGTTAACGACGACGTGATGAATAACGCAATAATCATAATGAACCCCTCCAACATGAAGAACATAATATTCATATAATGAACATCTCCAACAAGAATAACGCAATAATCATAATGAACATCTCCAACAAGAAAAACGCAATAATCATAATGAACATCTCCAACAAGAAAAACGCAATAATCATAATGAACCCCTCCAACATGAAGAACATAATATTCATATAATGAACATCTCCAACAAGAATAACGCAATAATCATAATGAACATCTCCAACAAGAAAAACGCAATAATCATAATGAACCCCTCCAACATGAATTAGAACCCAATAATTCTCATAATGAACATCTCCAACAAGAATAACGCAATAATCATAATGAACATCTCCAACAAGAAAAACGCAATAATCATAATGAACCTATCAGGAAAAAAGGATTAATCAGCGCCCAAAGGCCTATAACTAATCTCTCTTTTCACAATAAGCCTTTTGGACGTTTTCGATCCTCCAGACGCTCTCCTATTCTCATGATTGGTTGTTTTTTTGTTTAGCTTTTCCCCACAGGTTTATTGATAAGCTAGTTTCTTATTCGTGCAGCTGTTTGATTGGCATTTCTTTGATTGACTTTAATTGACGTTTGTTTTTCTGTTGCTGATATAAATACCGGGGCTTTCTCGCTCTTCCTTATTCTCCTGACCGCGGCCAGAGCATTCTGACCAGAACGTGTTTTTTTTTTCAAAGTACACGGTTGTGTCGAAAACTTTGATCGAAATTACAACTTCACCATGCAAACATTTATGTCTTACAATAAGCCAGTTGGTAGCTTTCGGTAAACGAGATAGCTCGATAAATAGTCAAACGGTCCAACGGCTGTGGTATGATCGGAGGAGATCAGGAGAACCACTCATCTGTATTTATTGACAATCACCGTCTGTGAGTCGAGGCAAGTTTGACGGTAGCTTCAGCAAAATGTCGACGTGTGGACCTATGATAATTTTGTACATTCTCTTGCTTACTACATCTCTCAGTGCATGTCCTAATAATTGTACGTGTTCCTCGCAATATGGACAGGTATCAGTCAATTGTGTTGGCAGATCCTATGCACACATTCCTGACGATGTACCATGTGATGCAACTGAATTAGATCTCTCTAGAAATCTAATAGGCGTTGTCCGGGCCGGTGGACAGTTCTGGTGTCACGACAGTCTACTTAAGCTGGTTATGCAAGGCAATGGCATACGATACATCGAAGAGGGAACGTTTAACAATCTCACCTCATTGACTTCGCTATTACTCAACAGCAATTTCCTGTCAGCTATTCCCTCGCTCGATGCCTTGAAGCAGCTTGTATTCTTGAAACTGTCAAATAATCAAATATTGGAATGGCCACTGGCATTACCACTTGGCGATGTTTTCCTTCATATCAGCTTAGCGTGGAATCGTCTCAAAACAATGTCCAACATACCAGTCTCTGCATTCAATATCAATCTACAGGGTAATTTCATCAATCGTATCACACCTACTTTATTCGATCAGATCCAGACGATTGGAGTCTTTGATATGTCATATAATGAAATCGCGGTGCTAGAACATTTGGGAAGAATGACCAACGCAGTTTATCTTATTTTGTCAAGAAACAAGATAAGACGTATCTCGAATGACGCCTTCACTTACCTCCAATCCCTCGAGATTCTGGAATTAGGATGGAACCGCCTCACTGACATTTCGCCAATACGCAACATGTCGTCACTGCAGACCCTCGAACTAAATGAAAATTACGTAAAGTACCTCGATGCAGGATGCTTAATGAATCTGCCTAAATTGCGAGCCATTCATTTACCAGGAAACCAAATCACTGAGTTAAGCACCGATTTGTCTCACCCCTTACTCTACAGTGTGATTCTTGGTGACAATTTCCTTGTGACATTCAACAGTTCGCGTGTTAGGAAATCAGTTGTAATTAATGTAAAAAATAACAATTTGCAAGAACTGATAATTGCCGGCTCCAGAGAGCTGCAAATGATATTTGCTCAAAAGAACATGATAAGTCACATAGTATTCGATCAGGTAAGCAGCACAAATATATGGTATATGAACTTTGCAGACAATCAAATAGTAAGTTTTCAAAACATTCACAACCTTCCGAGACTCATGGTACTAAGCCTGCGTAAAAACGCAATTTCTTCGTGGGAAAGTCATGAGTTATGTAACTTATCTAGTTTGGAAAAGCTAGATCTCTCTCACAACAATATCAGTGAACTGATAAACATAACAACCCTCCCAAGCTTAACTCGCCTAGATCTATCCTTCAATCAGATTTACAAACTAGGCGACGGGGCATTTAATTTCCCAAATCTTGACTACCTAGATCTGTCCGGAAACTGTCTTTGGACCGCTAACTATTGGGGCAATATGCCTTCCCTAAAGATTCTTTATCTCACCTCCAACAATCTTCAAATTCTTGAGTCCAATATCATCTCAAATTATTTGAATTTAGAAGCTTTACACCTTGCAGGAAATGATTTACACCGTGTACCTCACTTGCAAGTACCTAACTTACTGTATCTGGATTTAGATTTCAACAACATATCAAATATTTACTATGAGGATTTCTCCGGGTATGTATGTCTAAAATACTTAAAATTAAACGGAAATTTTCTTGATAGTTTTCCTCACAATTTGCCTTCTTCGCTTGTTTCTGTTGAGATAACGCATAACAAGATTATCAGAATTCAGTTTGACGCACTTTCTAAACTTCTGTATATCAAGATTGGTCATAACAACATAACGTCTTTAAATGGCATCATAATTTCTAGTTCAGTTCTTTTGAACTTGGAAGGAAACTATATCACCAAAATAGAAGAGGGAACTTTCACTTCCACACAGGATTTATTGACACTTAAACTATCTCAAAACAAAATTTTGGCCATTAATAGTGACACTTTCGTTGGACTTGTTAGAATCAATTTTATATACCTAGAGTGGAATCAATTGACGTACATAGCCGACAACGCCTTTTCTTCTTGCTCTCGTTTACAAGTCCTTGATCTAACTGGTAACCCCATCAAATATATGTCGGACTGTGCGTTTGTCGGTCTGTTTAATCTTGAATATCTCTTCATCTCCAACATGCCTTTGAAAAATCTCTCACATACAATATTTAAAGATATAGTTAATCTCAGGTATTTATACATGGATAACAACACTGCAGTGGGAGAATGGGCGCAAAATTCGTCACTCAATATAAAAAGCACTAATAATATGCAACATATAGCACTAGGACATAATAAGTTAGGATCACATTTTCCTAATTTTATGTCCCCGAATTTACAGAGTTTAGATTTAAGCGGAAACCATTTTGAATCAATTCCATATCAATTAACGTTTTCAGTCGCGTATCTAAGATCGCTGCGGTTGTCCAATAATAGAATTCAATCTTTCACCTCAGAGTCATTTCAACACCTGAAACACCTTTCTTACATTCATACTGATCACAACAGAATCGACTTTGTTGAAAAGGGTACGTTCGACCAATTCTTAGGGTTGCGATATGTCAATTTAAGTTTTAATAACCTACGGAACATGAATAGCAATTCCCTACCAGTATCTGCACAGTTCTTGAGGTTAGATCTACGTGGAAATCCATGGCATTGTAACTGCCAACTCCAGTCTTTTCACCAGTGGTTGTCACACCATTCGTTGCAACTAACATGTGCCAGTCCCTACTCATTAAAGAATGTAAGCTCGCGTAATCTTCAAATAGCTGACTTCACCTGCGCTCCGGAGATCTGCGCTTCACCAGACCCCGTTCTCGTAGCTTTCGCAGGAGATGAGCTATCGTTGGTTTGTCCAATCGATGCTGATTCCTCGGCCAACTTAACGTGGTTGTTACCTAGTGGAACAATGTTTGTTTCTCCAGATATATTGGATAAAAGGTTACACCATGTCACCATTGATAAGCTCGGTACCATGCATATTCATAATATAACTACCGCAGATAGTGGAAATTATTCTTGTAGCATTCCGACTTCCAGAGACAGTATCCGGTTTAGACTGACGTTAATAGTACTGGAACGGGAAGAAGATTTTAATGAAACAATGTTCATCTTTTCTTTTGAGAACAAAACTGCACTCCTTGCGACAGAGTGGGAAATGAGTCTAACATGTGGTCCAAGAAATGGGCCGACATCTCAAAATATCTCCGAGAAAGAATTACGCACAAATGCGTCTCCTTCAGTTACAGGGATTAGATATCAACATATTCTATCTATGATAAGTGTTCACAGTTTGTTAATGTTGACACGAATGTTACCTTACTCACCGGTTTATGCAATACTCTAAAACTAATTCAAAGAGATTTGACCTAGTAATGACATTTTATATTTCCCGGCAATAGTAGTGTTTTCTTCTCCTTTCTTCTCCGCCTTGGAGAAGAAACGAGAAAGAATATTCATTGACTTTTATTTTCAAATAATTTGTTATTTTCCGAAAACAACTTCACTAGGACAACATTGTAGAAAGACCCCTTCAACTCAATATGCATGCGTTACAGGGGCGTCGATCCGTGTTTCGGATTGGGGGGGGGGGGCAAAAGTGAAAAAAAATAAAAAATTTCGGCGGGCTTCGTGCGCAAAATTGCAATACAAAAATTTTGCGCAAAAATTTGACAATTTCGTATATTCGATGATATTTTTATGCTGAGTTTAATGGTTTTATAGTGCTTTCCAGTGTTTTTAAAACATATCCCTGTATTTCTTATTATGAATTTTTCAAGTTTGTCAAAATTATTGGGGGGGGGGCAAATCGATATCATCTATATCATGAGACAGGGAAGCATGGATAGATGTATTTAATGGATATCACTAATACTGATTGTTGACAATGCATCGAGATTATAATTTCTAATAATCTTTTCTGTGCTGTGTGTCTGAGTACAGGTCGCCATGTTCTTTTTTTTCAATGAGTGGGTCAGGGTGTACTAAGTGGACAGATCAGGGTGTTGGACGGGGCGAGGTTTGGGCGTATCCGATTATGTTTTAGCTGGATGGATTAAAGCGATGTCCTTTCTAGGGGGGGGGGGTGTTAGTTAAGCGGATGGAATGGGGAAATGTTCTTCAACCGATATGTAAATATGTACATATCGTATCTTATCGGACATTTTATATTTATAAGCGCCTTGAGCATTTAAACAAATGGATAACGGCGCTATAGAAATTCCATTTATTATTATTATATACCTGTAATGTTGTACTTGTTATTGTATTAATTTATTGTTTACCCTTACGGACTCACTAACCAACAGTCGTTAGGCTGATAAAGTGAGTGACCATAGATAAATAAATTAAATAATGCATATTTATGTGTGTGTGTGTTAGAAAATCAATATGCAAATTAGTCTAAATCACTCACTGTCTTGATATACAATGTACAATACAAATTCAGGCTATGCAGCTCTGATATGAGCTCTACGATAATGTCAATGGCCCAGTGTTAGGTTTTGGCCGCCATACCTACTCAACCGAATGCTGTTGTTATATGATCTGAAGTGGTCTTTTCTATAGTGACATATAAGATCATTTATCAATATTTGATATTCTGAATAATTTCCGTCATGATCCACGTATATGTAAAACAAAAGTGCTAAAACGCAGATATTCACGACAATATAATATAACGTCTCAATAACGCTTTAATATCTGAAAACTGGAATGATGTACTCTTGTGCACTGTTGCTAAGCAAGCATATAACCTTTTCTGGAATAAATTGTACGCTTACTTTGATTTTCATATTCCCAAGGTAGTAGACTTGTTAAGAGGTTGAACGCTGCATTTTTTAGTACGTATGTCCCACTTGGCATAAATGTTCCTTGGGTCAAAAGAAAAAGATTCATCCAAAAAGACACTCTGTATCTATGCAAATAGGCCAATTATTTGCATAAATTTGCATATTTTATGTCTATATTAATAAAAAAAAATAATTAAAAATATATGTTCAACCCAAACAACTCTAAAATTGGGCACAAAGTTTCTGTGGAAGAAGGGGAAGAAAAATAATTGAGGTATCCATATATGTAATTACTTAATTTACATAAATTATGCAAATTAGTACTAAAATGGAGTAATTTTCATGGATTTTGAACTATTTATATGCAGTGCATTATGATATAAAGATATTTAATGGTGTTAGATAATGTTAAAGTAAAGTATTCATGAAAAGAAACTTACTTTGCCTATGCAAATAACTTCTAATTACGATAAATGCATATTAATGTATAAAAGTACAAATATCCCATGATCAGTGTTTAGACAACTTTAATCATCCAATACAAATGTGTATTACTTGGTACAACCTTTAGGTGGATGAAGGAAAAGAAAACCATCATGACGAAACTATTTGTTTACGTAAATCATTCCCTTATTTGCATAAATTATGCAAATTAGAACAAAAATACAGATTTTGTTTATGATTTTGAACTATTTAGAAACAGTATACACTATGAAATAATGATGTTTAATAGGTTTGGAGGATGGTACAAATGCAGAAAAACTTATTGAACTTTTGCAAATAACCCCTAATTACCATAAATGCATATTAATGTGTAAAACTACAAAATTCGACAGTGTTAATACAACTTTATTCACCGAACTCAGATATCTTACTCTGTACAACCTATTAAGAGATGAAAAGAAAATCCTTCAGGAAGAAAGTATGTGTCTTGCAAATTAATTCTTAATTATGCATAAATTATACAAATTAGATATTTGATAATATTGAAATTTTGAGTATTTTTTGTGTTTGTGTATATTAGCAATCCAGTTTTCGTACATAATGCAAATTGCCTAATAATTAGATTTTGAAAAGTACAACAATATCGCCACACAATGTTGTGACTTTTTATTTTGAAGTCTTGCACAACTTTTGAAAACAAGTTCGGGAGAAGTATGTATACTATTGCAACGTAATGTTGATTTTCGTACAACAATGTCCATCAAAAGCTCATTTTTTTGTGATTTGTGTATAAATGATATTGATGACATTGATATCACTGTTATTGATTAACTGATTGAATAATTTGTGCTAATGGTGATCGCATAATGTCCTGTAATGAATGTTACTTACAAAAATAATAACAAAAGTATGAAAAAATACACGAACAAATACATAAGAAATCTGGTAAACAAAGAAATTCATTAGGAAAAAGTTGAATTTAGCATTTCTGGTAATGAAAACAAATTAATTAAATTAAAAGAAGATTCTAAACAAAATGATCAAATATTAATTGAGCTTCTTTACAGGCAAATCGTTATTTTGGCATGAATTTGTATTATGATAATTAAGAAATAAATCATTTCTGTTGAAAGAGTAACTAAATGTTGAAGTCTGGTAGATTATGTTGCAAGGGACATATGAGCTGATTTCATTCGCGGTCACCTATTCATTAGCTGACTGCAAATAAAGTACATATAGTCCAGTCTTTTTCAGGATTAATCTGTTTCAAGCAAACCCTAGTTCTGCTGGTTTTCCAATATCGAAATACTAAAATTCCATTCTCAATAAGTCCGTCAATCTTCCCTGTATAGGAAATGTATGCTCACTTACTATTCTGATATAAACGTTCAGTGTATTCCTCTTTCATGGGCTAGGTCTTAAAGGCAAGGTTCACCCTGACATCAAGTTGGTTTTGATAAAAGCAGAACAGTGAGAGAAACATATTAATGCAAGTTTGGCGAAAATCCACCTAAGAATAACAGAGTTATGGAAGTTTAAACTTTTAAATTTATGACGTCACATGCGAGCAGCTCCCTATATGACATGTGATATCTATTTCATGAAATTGCAGTTTTCACAGAAATTTGAAAATGATTTTACCTCTGCATTCAATATATTATCAGAAACACTATTTCATACATGGCTTTATGAAAAAAACCCATTCAATTATCATGAACCATTCAAAAATGGCAATTTATGGAATTTATATTACATGATATATGGGGAGCTGCTCGCATGTGACGTCACAAATCTAAAACTTTGAAACCTCATAACTTTGTTATTCTTGGGTGGATTTTCGCCAAAATTTCATTAATATGTTTCTCTAATTGTCCTGCGTTTATTAAAACCAACTTTATATTAGAGTGAACCTTGCCTTTAAGTAGAGTAAAGCCTTGGAAGCCCAATTTCAAAGCAATGCAAATCCTATTTTGTCAAATTTAGTCAAGTCAGGTCATAATTATATCAAGTCTATTCTTATCAAATCACTACTGAATTAATGTTTTAACTCATTAGCACATTGTATACCTCTGCCAAATAAAGTCTGAAAAGGAATATAAGTCAGTATGGAGTTAGATAGTCACATCTTTTGGTCTGTGGTCAGAAATCGCATAAACCTTGTAGAGCAAACTCTTTACCACTGTGACAGTTTTAAAAGATTCAAACCCAATTTTGTCCACATGATTACTTTAAAATGCTTGTGCAATATACACTTTCAAGTGTCTGAAAAGACATTACAATAGTAACCAAATTTTGTGAAGTTTTGTAATTATTAGGTCTACATGTACTCAAAATTTATGGGGGGTTTTGTTTAATAACATTGATCAGACATTTGGTTCAGTTCTATTACTCTTTGCGGGTATGGTACGGTTGTTACATATTGCTAAGTATGATTGCAACATTCTTTAAATTTATATTTTTACCAAAGCTATTATGATGAAATTACTGCAAGCTCATCTGTTGATATAGACGGGCAACTTCTATTTTATTCTTTACTTATCCAGAGGTCTTGTCGAATAAATTTAAATAAATCTTTTCTCCAAGAAGCTATTATGGAACATGTGTGTACACTTCTATTCTATAAGTCCGGTAAGTCAAAGAGAGAAAAACTGAAGCAGGACACTGGGAAGTGGAAGAAGTATTAGAGAAAGACAGAAGGTGAAAGATGCTAGCAAGTGAAGAATAGATCGAACTTTATCCGCCAGTAACTTTTCTAATTAACATGCAAAATGCACTTTATGAGTGGTGTGCAGTCTCCTTCTCTTAGACATACATGTAGTTCATAAAATATGTAGAATTCTTGCCATATTTCTTTTTCATGTTACGGGGTGGGATGTGAGGCAAAAAATAATGTCAAAAAACTTATTTTTATGAATTATACTGCAAAACCCCCTTAATTTCTGTCTTTTGTAAATTTCATGGGGTACCCCTTCTGGCCCCGTATACCCACCCCTGCATCTTACCAATACGTAGATGTCACAGTGGATTGTACATGTTGGTTAACTTACTCTGACACTAAAAACGTAGCTCTTTACCTGAAACAGACTCATTTGCTGAGATTCATCAACTTAGGATCACAGTGTCTTGAGTAATAGCGCCTTAAAGGGAGTCGGACGTACATGATTAGTTCAGTTTGCACGATTTACGTCCAATCCCTTCCTAGCTCCGACCCCCAGAAAATCAACCTGTAACTTTAAAAATGGCAATGCCTATCACATTCTTTACTTCAATTTCAAGATCATCCCCTAGCTCTCGACTCATACTTAAATATAAGTACATGCTTTACAGTTTACATACAATACAAAGATTTTGACATGAACTCATGTACGTCCGACCCTTCACTTTTTTGCTTGTGTTTTCTGTTCTTCAACTTTTAGACTGCTCTTGACTCTTGTCGTGGTGTAATGACATCCCTAGTTACATGTTATGATATACTGGAAAATAATAGTCATTGTTGTTGCATCAAAGGAGATGTCGATCTTAAATGTGTCCGAATGTACGTCCAACCTTTATGGAATGGCCCATTAGGAAAATATAAGCAAAGTAATTATCATAAGCTAATTAGGCAGGGGTCGACATATAGATACTGCTAATTCAATGAATCCTTTCCGTAAAGCCTCACTAGAAGGTTAAACAATATTCAGGTCGAATTTTGTCCAGAACATAACAGTAAAGAGAATATCATTTGTTTCAATACCATTTTGCATAATTTATGCTGTAACAAGGTCATTTACGCAACAAACTGTTGCATAGATCTGTGTAATTTTTCTCCTTGGGCAGCACGGAACGTCTATTTCAGTTGTGACGCGATGTTTAGGTGGGAAACAGTTTTAAACTGTGGAAATTACCAATTTTATGCTAGAATTTGAATAATTTATGCAAATTAGGCAGTAATATGCACAGATACATATTTTTGTTTATGAATGTTTTCTTTTCCTCCCTTCATAGACATTTTGTACCGGGTAAGACACCTTATTTTGGTGATTAAAGTTGTATTTACACTATTCATGGAATAAGTACGTTAACTCATTAATATGCATTTATGGTAATTAGGGATAATTTGCATAGATGCAGTTACTTGTTTGTGCCCCAATACTTTCCACTAACCCCATTTAACACCCTTATATCATAATTTAATGCGTATAGCTAATTCAAACTCATAAAAAGCGTAATTTGGTACTAATTTGCATAATTTATACAAATTAGGCAATGAATAACACAGACAAATTATTTTTTATGTAGAGATTTCTTTCCTTTCATCATAATTAGGTTGTCCTAATTAAGACATTTTTTTCGGCTTCTAAATCTGATTTAATAAAGTTCAAGGCATTTTGCAGTTTTATGCATTAATATGCATAAGTTATGGTAATTATGGATTATTTGCATAGATCAAAACGTTTCTTTGCACAATGTCTTTTCCAAACCCTAAGACACATTTCTACCATTTATTGCTTTCATTCCATGTTTATTGGTATTTTTATTTAATTTAAATTATTCAGACTCATGTGAAAAATTCTCATTTTTTGTTGAAAATGTGTATAATTTATGCAAATTAAGTCATTAAATATATGGTTAACGCGTTCTTTTTTTCTACGGTTTTCTTCTGCTGTTTTCACAAAAGCTTTGTATCAAATTTGACATTTCCATAAAAAAGCTATTTATTTTTACAAGATTGTTTTTAGTAAACTACTCATTTTAGAGGCTAATTTACATAATTTATGCTAATTGGGGCTTATTTGCATAGATACAGAGTGTCTCTTTGGATAAAAATATTCCAATCGGTTCAAGGCATATTCCTATCAAGAGGCACAATTGTATTAAAAAATGCAGCGTTCACCCCTTTTTTGCAGTTACTAAGTCTACTAAGGAACAAATAGCTTTAGGCAACAAGAAAACTAAACACCGATAACCAAAGCAATCTTATACGTCTACAAAAAGACGAAACAATTTATCTAAAACTAGTATTCGCAACCCAAATGAAGAAACAATAAATAAGTACAAGAAATATAGAAATGAATTAACGAAAATAATAAGAAAATCACGAATAAGAAATACTATTCAAATAATTTGATAAATGAGAATTCTCAGGGGTAAATTTGCGAGATAGCTCGGATTCCCAAATTGTCGTGTAGCTATACACATCGCTCGGAGCTTAAAGGATGATGATAGGGAACACTTGAAAATACCTGCTGAACCGAATGAGTTGGGACATACCTGAATGTATACACTAGTTGAATTGTTTATTTTGGCTGGAAAGATTTGTCTTGAATTTATTCACTTGAGGAGAATCAATTATGGGCAAACCAATATTGCATTAATCTTTGTTCACCGATAGAAATTAATCAATAGCTATCCCCTACCACAACACATTTTGCCTATATCACAATCAGTATATTTCATGATATATAAATATTAGTTCATTTAAACGAGTCACGTTTGACCACTAAATTGTCACAGCAGAAATCCTTGCAATAGTTTACTTGATTCTAGAAGAAAAAAAAAAAAAAAAGGGGGGGGGGGAGGAAAAAAAAAAAAAAAAAAAAAAAAAAAAAAAAAAAAAAAAAAGAAAAAAAAAAAAAGGTTTTTACCCAAGTTGAGGACGGCACGGTTCAATCATGTTATTCAGCCTTTATTTCAGAATCTTGATCTTCAGCCAAGCCGAGCCCCTTGACTATTATAGCCTGTTTGGTTTGGGTGTTATTTTGCGTAAGCTAATGTTTATACAGGGGGGGGGGGGGGTCTCAAGCATGCATAACAAAAAACACTTGAATCTCAATGCACTTGACTGCGTCTGCATAACCCCTTGAATTGTCTTTTCGTTCCTAGTTTGCGAAGCCCCGTTATGGCTGAACGATAAACTTCCAGTGTCTGAAACTGATTGGTCTATAGAAGTGAATAGACCAAGTTTAATAATGTATTTATTTGCTTGGATGTTTTCTCTTTCGAAGCGCGTAGTGATGAGATATTTTTCCAGAAGCCCTTCCGTATGGGGTAGGAAAAAACTTTGCTTACGGATAAGCCTACGCAGGAAAAAAGATGAAATGATGGTGATGATGATGATGATAATGATGATATATGATGAGGAGGAAGATGGGTTATGTGATGCTGAAGATACTGAACAACACTGAAGATGATGATGATCATCATGATCATGGGATGACGATGACAATGATTTATGAACATACCACTAGCTAACAATGATAATTTTCCATCAAAAAATACCAAACAAGAATAATAATAAGAATACTGCTGATTGGAAAAATATACTTCCTGATGAAGGAATTATCTCTCTCAACAACGGCCACCTCCGTCCTGCAATCAGCTGCGCTCATACGGAGGAGGGGCCGCGGGAGGCAAAGAGAGAGGAATAATCCTCATCAGGGGAAGTATATTTTTCCCAAATCAGCAGCAGCTATTCTAATTATTATTTCTTGTTTTGGTATTATTTTGATGAAAATTATCAATTGTAGTAGTGGTATGATCATAGAATCAATTGTCATCGGTCATCACAGATCATGGATGATCATCATCATCTTCATTGTTGTCAGTATCTTCAGCATCCCATAACCATCTTCCTCCTCATCATTATCATCGATTACATCTCAAATCAATCACCCATCATTTCATCACTTTTATTTCCTGGGTAGGCTTAAATCCGTAAGACAAAGTTTTTCTACCCCATACGGGAAGCCTTCTGAGAAAAACTATCTCATCAGCTAGCTTCGAAGAGAACACATCCACCAAATAAATACATTATAAACTGTCTATTGTCCACTTCTATAGACCATAATTCAGTTTCAGAACACTGGAGTTTATGTCAGCCATAACGGGGGGGCTTTCCAAACTAGGGAAGAAAGACAATTAGGGGTTTATGCAAGCGAGTCAAGTGCATTGGAGATGTCAGTGTTTTTTGTTATGGGCATGCTTGAACTCCCCCCCCCCCCTGTTAAACATTAGTACAAAAATAACACACCAACCAAACAGGTCTGATAATAGTCACAGGGGCTCTGGTTGTGAAGATCAAGATTCTGAAATAAAGGTGAATAACATGATTGACGTGGTCGCTCACTTGGGGTTAAAACTGTTCTCCCAGAATCAAAGTAACTATCAAGGACTTCTGCTGTGACATATTATAGTGTACAAACGTTGACATCGTTTTAATTGAACTAAATTTATATATCATGAAATTATACTGATTGGTGATATAGGCAAAATGTGTTGTGTACGCTAATTGATTAATTTCTATCGGTGAACAAGATTAATGCAATGATTGGCTTTGCCCATATATGATTCTGCCTTCAAGTGAATAAATTCAAGAAACAAATCTTTTCCAGCCAAATAAACAATTCACTAGTGTATACATTCAGGTATGTCCCACAACTCATTCGGTTCAGCAGGTATTTTCAAGTGTTCCCTATCCATCATCTTTAAGCTCCGAGCGAGATGTGTAAGCTAACACAGACAATTTGGGAATCCGAGCTATCTCGCAAATTTACCCGGTGCTGGAATTGCTCATTTATCAAATTATTTGAAATATATTTCTTATTTCGTGATTTCTTATTATTTTCGTTAAAAAATTCATTTCTATATTTCTTGTATCTTATTTAATTGTTTCTTCATTTGGGTGCGAAACATAGTTTTAGATAAATGTTTGCGTCTTTTTTGTAGACGTAATAGATTGCTTTGGTTCATCGTGTTTAGTTTTTGCTTGTTTGCCGCCTAAAGCTATTTGTTCTTAGTAGAATTAGTAACTGCAAAAAAAGGGGTGAACCGCTGCATTTTTAATACAAATAAGTGGGCCTCTTGATAGGAATTGCCTTGAACGCGATTGAATATTTTTATTACGGCAAGAGACACTTCTGTATCTATCGCAATAAGGCCCAAATTAGCATAAATTATGTAAATTAGCCTCTAAATGAGTAAGTTTACTAACAATCTTGTAAAAATAAATAGCTTTTTAATGGAAATGTCAAATTGAATACAAAGCTTTTTGTGAAAACAGCAAAGAAACCCGTAGAAAAAAAGAACGCGTTAACGTCATATATTTTTAATGAGCTTAATTTGCATAAATTATACACATTTTCAACAAAAAATGAT